>JARFNZ010129976.1:0-19739 GCA_031763405.1 Balanus nubilus
CCGCCGCCCGCCGCCCACCGCCAACCGGCCGCCCGCCGCCGCCGCCCGCCGCCGCCGCCCTCAGACGACTAACAATGCCAAGGCGGCCTGAGTCGGCAGTCTCCCACTCGGCCTTCCATCTGAAGCAGCACGGGCCGCACCGCCGCCGGTCGATTCCGCGATGACAAAGGGCCAAGACTGTGTGGAACGGGACGGGAGGGGCGGGGTGGAGCGGGCGGCAAGGTTCGGCATCAGGTCGGACCAAACCGACTCCCCAGGTGTCCATCACTCTCCCTCCGGTAGACTAGAGAGAGAACCCCAGAAAGATTTCCCTTGACGGGGAGGCAGAGGCAGAGGTAAGGCGGAGGCGGAGGCGGAGGCGGAGGCGGAGGCGGAGGCGGAGGCGGAGGCGGAGGCGGAGGCGGAGGCGTAGGCGGAGGTAGTTATTTCAGAGTGCACTTCTCTTCTAACTGTGTCGTAGCTTGACCTTTGCAATCCACCGAAACTACTGCTTTGAAGCATTACAAAAAATATTAAATGACTATTTGGAGACCCCCTTTAGGTGAATGCTTAATAAGGGATGGGCGCGAGCTTCCGGGTAACCATTTCCGTGACTGAGGTGCCCGGGGGAGGAACGAATCCCCGCAACACGCTTAGCGGTCCATACCACTTCAGTCATTTTGTCCTCCCCACCAGTAACCCTCCGCGTCCGCCAACGACACTCATTTCACGAAGATGGTCACATACAGGGTGTTTTCATAGAAACGTTAAAAACCATTTGCCCAAAATACATAGAAAAAGGGTTTAACTACCATTTGAACGTATATTTCTGATATAATATTTTGATATTTTCATTTTATCTCCTTTCTCATTCTCTCCCTATATACATTGTATCTTTTTCAGGCGCCGTTCAAATGTAGCACCATTTTGGTCAGGAGACGCTTCAACTCCGCGGTAAACGTGTCCCGTTGCCTAGAAAACATCCACCGAGTCCAGACCGCTGAGAAAAGAGTTGTTGATCTCCTTTAGCTCTGTTGGCATAGAAATTGCATTCCAATCTCTTATATATCAAGACTCCCGTAAGGGCTATACCCCAATACTAGAAGTCAAGGCACGATTCCTGGGTTTGGGCTGGCCAGCTGATTGGCGTCCGCCGGCTGATGACATACCCTTCGAACTCGGCTTATCGTGACTTGTGCTTGTCGAGATATACTTATCTGCGAGACGTTTAAATGCAATGTAAGGTAGAACATTGGCTGGAGGGGTCCATTCTTTCGTTGGAAGCTCCGCCGTAACTGGATAATGCTTCTTTCTGGTAGCGTCGCATTTCAAAGTTATAAAGGTTTCGTGCTCTCCCGCAAATGGCAATTCTTGTCGTCTTTTGCGTTCTAATGGCGGTATGCTTCAATACCCGGCGTCCCTTCAGCTTTGAATATTTTGAGGAAAAACCAAGGGGAAAACTATGAAAACTTAAAATGTTTGTGCATGTCTTATCAGATGCACGTGCTTTAACACGAGATTTATCAGTTTAGGTACCCGACCATAGCAAATCAAAATAAGCATTTCTAAGAAAAAGCTGTAGTCGTCCGTTCCTGTAAAGGGGAAGTTGCTAGCCGGAGGTGACTTCGGGTCAGCACACAGGCCCACAGCCTGTATCTTCCAAGTGGGCAGTATCGTCCACCAACAGATTAGATGACGTCTCCTGAGTCAGACTCATACCGAAAGGGCGGAGTCGGCTGGTACTCTCGAGTCAAAGGGAGTCAAGACAACGGTCGGACTCGACAGGGTTGTAGAAAGGGTTGTACTAGGATTTTCGGACTGAGTTAAATTTCCGAAGGCCACTGGCCAAACTGATTCAAGTGGTGAGTCATCCCCTTATGACAACACCTCCAACATTCATCCCTTCCTCACACACATCTACGCTTGGGACAATTACAGGGCAGCGGCGGTAGCAGCAGCAACAGCAGCAGGGGCCAGTGTTGGGCAAGACTTAGAGTCGCTGAGTCAAATTTAACTCAGACTCAAATGAGTTGAGTTAGAGTTGAGTCAGTCAATAAATTTTCAGATTGAGTCGAGTCAGAGTTGAGTCACACGGATTGTCGCTTGAGTCAGAGTTGAGTCTCCTAGAGGCTGCTTTATTCAAAGTTAAGTCGACTCATTCTCTTGAGTCAAACGAGACGCTGAAAGTAGTGACTTGAAAAAAACAGTTTTAAAATATTTGGCAGATTTAACACTGCGTCCATGGCGTTGCATAGAAAGAGTCGACTTCAAAATATCCTTCCGGTCAACAACTTTTGATGTTGCTGAGTAAAAAAAAAATGAGCCGACTCAGGATTGAGTCGACTCGAAAGTTTCACGGGTCGACTCCAAAACGTTCACACCATTTTTTTGAGTCAGGGTTTAGTCAGGGGTAAAAATAAATGAGCCAGAGTTGACTCCATTCAAAACCTCTTCTCAACCACTTGAGTCAGAGTTGAGTCAGAGTCCTTCAGAAATTATTCAGAGTCAAGTCAGTCGGAAAATCTGAGTTCAACACAACCCTGGCAGGCGCAGCAGGCAGCGAGCGGTCCACGGCGCTGCAGCTGGACCTTGAAGCCAACCATAGGGCCACGGCGAGCTAGACGAGACACACAAGCCAACGCAGCCCACCATTGCAATACAGGGACACCAGAAATTTACCACCGGAGATCCAGCTACCCAGACAGGCACCCAGGCCGCAGCGCTACAGGCAAATTGCAGCAAACAACACGAAAAGCGACCCCAAAGCGGCATCCCGTAAGCGTTCGCTAGCTGCAGGCATCTCTGGGGTCAATGCAAGCAGCACGGGACCGGGAACAGGGTGCCGACGGGGTGTCAGCGGGGTGCAGCGGGGTGCCGACGGGGTACCAGTCAGACCCGCTCAGCTGGGCAGCAGCCACTAGCACAACACGGGCCAACACTGGACAACACGGGCCAACACGGGCCAACACGGGCCAGCGCGGCACTACGCGGCACCGCACGGCCATCAGCGCTACAGCACAGGCAGACAACACACCCGTCACTAACTTGATCATCGCTCCAGGAGGGCTGGCGAGCCGGCGGCGGGAACAGACGCGGCAGTTTTGTCAGTGTCGGGTCATGCATACACGTCCATACACACACACACACACGCACACATACAGAGACAGCCACGGGTGGAGTGGAGGCAGCGGTGCAGGTCCGACAGGCGCCGCTCAGTACTCTATTGAATCTACTGTACACATGGGGCTGGCCCAGCCATGGCTGCCGCCGCGCTGGGGGCAAAGGTCACAGCAGTGACCTGTCGCTAGGCTGCAGCCAGCGGGCTGGGGTAGCCCTGAGCAGTGGGCTGGGGTAGCCCTGAGCAGCGGGCTGGGGTAGCCCTGAGCAGCGGGCTGGGGTAGCCCGGGAACAGGATACAGGATATAGGGTGCGGGATACAGGACACATGGAGGCAGGGTGCATCGAACCAGAGGGCAGGGGATGGGGATACTAAAAGGGGTGGGGATCCGATCCAGGTCACTGCCGATGCCCGTGGTACCGTAAACTGCCATCGACTTTAGGATCGGCTACACTGACTTCCTATCAGCGACTAGTGACAAAACCAATGCACAACATATATCGTTGGAACATGACATTCTGGCACATCTGGTAGGTGGCGTCAACATGAGAGTGGTTATCATGCTAACTGACTCCTCGACAAACATCTCACCACTGATCTGAAGCGTAACATCAAACACCACCGCCTTAACAAACCACTGAACAGAATAATTCGTTGATTCGCTATTGGTCAATTACAAGCGGCAAGCGATGCCCTTGTTAACGCGGCTACATAAACTATATAATATAGAAGTATCGTCTTACGGTTGTTGAAAAACTTATCTAACAGTCCGACATACGATGCGATACGTACTTATTTCGGAAGAAAATGGGGAGAACATCCTTACGTTTCATAATCAAAGATACTGTGTGTGATGTATTCAATCCATGATGGCCGGGGAGTAGGAGGCCTCTTTTTTTGGGGGGTGGGGGGGGTCATAGTCCTATAGATCCTTACAAGCAGGAAGTGTGGTGATGGGCAAACACAGACATGAAGTATGCCAGTCGACACCACAAACCACAGTATCCGCTCTGAGCGCTCCGATACACACCGCAAACTGCACATTACGCGCCGATACACACTGTAAACTGTACAATCTGCACCGATACACACTGTAAGTTCAGACTTGTGAATGATTCTGATTGAACCATTAATTTTGATTGAATCATTATTATTTCACGTGAATAATCCATGGAGTGCTTGAGCAAGGAGTATGTGTGAATTATTTTTTCTGCACATAAGTTGACCTCCCTCTGATAGTTTAAAAATACTTTTACCAGAAACAAAATCATACTGGTGACAAACAAACTGCATTTTGCTTTCGAACTCGATTTGATAAAGATCCGTGATCGAAAGTTCATCTATTTGAGTTTTGTAAAAAATATATATTTACATTCAACTTGTAAAGGTATTTTTAAACTATCAAGGACAGGTCAAATTAAATATAAAAAATAGGGTGATTGAATCATTCGTACAAAAAATATAGGGTAATTGAATCATTCATAACCCAATCAATCATTATTGTTTTGGGGGGACAGCAGAAACTATACAAAAGATAGTAATGGGGAAAGATACTGAGTCAACATATGTTAAGATCACTTTCAGTATCTTCATTTGGTCTGAAAACACCCTAGGTCCGAATGCATGCACTGTTTTTTTACACTTACGCACTGATAATTATTGATTGAATGATTCATTGATTGAATCACTAATGAATAATGCATGTAAGCCAGTGAATCATGATTGAATCACTCATAAGTGGTAATGATGAGTGATTGAATCATGATTGAATCATTCATAAAAATGTTGAATCATTCGCAAGTCTGCTGCACAATCTGCACCCAATACACATTACAAACTGTACATATGCACAGATACACACTGCAAACTGCACAATCTGCACCAATACACGCTGCAAACTGTACAATTTACACAGGTAACACCAGGAGAGCAGCTGAACTGAGACTGATACCAACATCAGCACCGTTTTCAGGAATGCACTAACGGACTCAGTAACTACCAAACTCCGGTACTATAAGAAGAAGTATTGATGCCGAAAGCCGATTCAGCTATCAGACAACAAAGTATTGGCATTTGGGCCACATAACACGCCAATGACTCGAAAGGAATGGCTGACAATACATCTGACGAAAATTGGCCAAGGCTCGATAGCCAACAAAGATATCGAAGTGATACATGGAGTGTCTTCCACATGGCCTCAAGCCAATTGAGTGGAAATAAAGAATTGATTAAAAAGTTTTGAGGCAGATTTCAATAAATAATAATGCCGCACAGGGTTTTGGCGTCGTACATCAGGAATTTAATAAATCATGATAAATCGAATAGATATAAATGATCAAGGTTGGTAGAATGAAAATAAAACAAAATCAATAGCCAATTTGTGACCATTACGGCATGGAAAAATAAAAACGAGATGTATTAAAACGCCTCTGTGTTTGATGGCATGGCCTGATTCGCAGGTCCCGCAGTCCAAGCAAAAGTGGTAACTGAGAGGGTCATTGAATGTCGAGAGATCCGAGTTGTACTACCGATTGATAACGTTTGTTTCTGACACAGCTGTACTGTTGTCGCCCACTCAGCAAACCCTTAACACATATTATACTGTTAAGGACCTGAACAAAGAGTGACAGCTAAAGCACTCAGCGTGCGCCCTCCACCGAACCAATCATCTAATGCCGCGTGGCCGCCACCAGCCCAGCACCAGCCCAGCCCAGACAGCCCCTTCCACCGCTCCCTGTCCTCTCCAGCAGCTCGTCTCAGCTAGGGCCATGAGCCACCAGTCACCGGCTCACCAGCCACCACTCCATCACCAAACCAACTCCTCACTTCCTGCTATCGACACCAATCACCACGTAAACATCATCTACTCAACATTCTCGCCATTTTAGAACTAATCCCCCCTCACCACACAAGTCCCCCTCACACACGTCATTGCATCAAAACCCTTCCCTCCCAGTTCGCCCCACTTGGACCCCCCCCCCCCCCCCCCACACACACACACACACACACACACTCTCGCAGGAACAACTCACAATTTGTTCGGCCTCGTCGGCGACATCGAACACCTTGGCCACCAGCTCGTTGGAGCGCTTGTCGACCAGAAACAGCGAGCAGCGCTCGGCGCCCGTTAGGTTCCGTGCCTGCGTCATGATGTCCCGCAGCAGCACCGTCACGTCACCTGAAAACGAGCGTCAGTGTGACGTCAGGATGTCCCTCGGCAGAACAGTGATGTCACCTGTGGACAGTCACCAGTATGACGTCACCTGCCGACACGCGTCAGTCTGCGACATCACCTGTTAACGTTCATCGGTCGGGGTGACGTTATGTGCCTTAGGAACATCACGTCACCTGCAGGCACACATCAGTCCGACATCATTTGCCGGCACATGTCACGATGTCCCACAGCAGCTCTGTCAGTGGACAGCGACGTAATATCAGACGTCTGTATACGTCGTGCTTTCCAGCGTAAGGCACTTGCGTCACAAAGAGATTCCCTAAACAGATGTCGCCTTTGCAATCATGCTAGTAAGACCCCCGGTACAGCACCGATGTTTCACGCGACATCAGGGCACCCTCAGTCAAACACCAACCTAGTACCTAGCCTACCAAATCCACGTCGGACTATCGTGAACAGAGACCATCAGACCGACAAGCTCTGAGCGTCAGTCACGCTTGGAACGGTAACCGTCCGGCCCGCGACGATATGACACCGGCGTCCACGACGGCAAAGCGACACGCATTCACACGCTCTCACCGGCCAGAGGGGCAATTACTATTGACGGCCTATTGACAGAGGCCGCTGGGGACGGACGGTGAGAAGGCGAGCGGTGGTGAGAGGGCGGTGGGGAGGGCGGTGAATAGGCAAATGGTGAAACGCATGGAATGCTACATCGCCGCCACCGCCACCGCCACCGCCACCGCCACCGCCACCGCCGCCATTGCCGTCATCGCCATCGCCATCGCCATCGCCATCGCCATCGCCACCGCCATCGCCATCGCCATCGCCGCCATCGCCATCGCCATCGCCACCATCGCCATCGTCATCGCCCTCGCCGCCACCGCCACAGCAAGCCATCCGAGTCGTCGAGATGCCAATCCCGCTGTGAGGCGGCGGCTCGACACCTCGTTAGAAGTGAACCGGCGACACGACACCGTACTGCGAGCCCCCCCCCCCTCCCCCCACTGCTCGCCCCGCAGGTGTATGGGGGGGAGGGAGGGGGAGGAGCTCGTTACCGCGGTCTCCGTAACGAGCACGGACCACGGACCCAGTGTAGGGTGAGCGTCGCTCGGAGTAGTACTAGTTATACGCGACGGTGGGATGGTGTATGGCAGACTCGGCGCCAAGCACCGTCCACACGGGCCGAACGGCCGCAGACAGAGCAACTATGCACAACGCTGCCGTCAAAGATCACCAATATAAAAACGAGTTCTGTATAGGCGACAATCGTCATGGCTTGTTTTCTGCATGGTTCCCGTTGGCTTTTGATGCGCACGACAGGCGGTGGCGGTGATCAGCGGGGCGTAATAATGAATGCGACGATGACTCTGCGCGCCTCCCAGTCTCCGCGTATCGGCGGTGATCTGGGGACCGGCTGGCTGGATGGCAAAGGAGGAGCAGGTTGATCTCCTTTACCGTACGGACCGTAGGGAGCGGCGGCGGGTACACGGAGAGCCAGCAGAGAGCGGTGAAAGGTGGACTGTCACAGGAGACACCACCTCTGCCACAGGAGACACCACAGGTCACAGGGCTGTCAGAGGGAGAGATCAGGCGGTTCAGCGCAGCCCGGCCAAAGGTTACAGGTCACAGGTCTGACGTACGAGGTCTGAAGCGAGAGGTCAGAAGTCAGAGGCCTTAGAAACTAGGAGTTGGAAACTTCGAGTTTTCCGGGGATTTGTTTGTGCAAAATATGGCCTGGGATCGTTACTGGTCTAGAGTAATTGGTGGCTCGGAAAAGTTTGCTTCAAACTTAAGCCAAGTGATTCGAGATCTGAGCTACAAAATCCTGCATATAAAATGGTCACACTGGTACCCTTCACCTAAATCGCTGTTAAACACAAAGTCCGACGGTAGAGTCATCCACCTTCCAGCACCAGGCCTGAGGGTGGCCACTAAGGGGAACCTATGGACACCAGCTCGATGTGCTGCCGTGTGTAAGACAGGATTTACAGCACCTGGCGGCATTGGCGATCGATAGCCCGAGGCGTGCCGACATCACCGGACGCCGAAGGACTACTACATCTCCGTCACACCCTGTCACCGTCACCGTCACACCCCTCCGTCCCTGGGTAACTCCCTGACCCGGGGAAACCCTCAACGAGCGAATCCTAGGCCGAGCTGCCGCGACGTAACGGCATACAGTATTTACAAGGCTCGTCTAGCAAGGCAAGTGGATTTCAACAGCTTTGGACGCTTGGGGTTTATTCCTAATCGATAGCAGGAAGTCGGTAAATTAAAGCTACGATAAACGTTATTGAATCGGTCCGGGAACCCGAGTGATCCCTATAACCTACCGTAACGGAGCTATGACATGACATACGACCAAGACAGAAACGGGCGCGATGCTTTATGTTTTCGTTCAGCTACTGCAGCTGATTAGAGAAGCTTCATGAGGTGAAGACCGACTGATGATAGCCAGTAGGGCTACGCATTTCCGCGCTCAGCACTCATGCAGTCAACGCATAAATGTTGAAGGACAGTCACGGACTTAACCGCCGTTCGCACTGGATCCGCCATCCGCCATCCGCCATCCGTTTCTAGCAAAATGGCCCGTTCGGCTGGCGTCGGCCGAAGTTAAATATGGTAGCCCTTGAAACAGGTACATGGCAGCTCAATCTTTTTACCTTCATGGCGCGAATGATTCCTGTGTTGCGCAGCATGCCTTGGCATGCCTTTTGCCTTTTCTTCTGTTTGTTTTCATTTCTTAGCAGGGAGCGCCGC
Organism: Balanus nubilus; assembly: GCA_031763405.1. Classification (NCBI taxonomy): domain Eukaryota; kingdom Metazoa; phylum Arthropoda; class Thecostraca; order Balanomorpha; family Balanidae; genus Balanus; species Balanus nubilus. Next base: position 9,036 of record JARFNZ010129976.1, read on the forward strand.
GACATTTTCCCTTTATTTTTGCTGGTGATAACGTAAGGTATTGAGCGTACAAAATAATAATCATAGTAATTGTATTTGTTCAATACAAGAGATGAAAGAATTTGTTTATTGCAATTGCTTTGACACCACATATGTCATCATTTATGATGTGTGTACGAAAAAAAAAAAAATAGTGCTATTTTTCCTTTAAACAGAATTTGTGATTTTGACGCAGTGCCGTTTCAAGACATATTTTCAGGTGAAGACAGCGCCAACCAGGAGCACTATCTGTTGTCTTGCTGAAGAACTCATCAGACTTGAAGTATTAACAAACACCAAAAGGTGTTTTCAGGACGAAAGAAGTTGATTAGGATAGCTGAGCGTGTCGACTTTCTCCGCGCGCTCATTGCAAATGACCTAAAGAAATCCCACCAACGCTTCGCGCAGGAGGCAGTCTGCAGAAGTTGGATCGCGCCAAGGATTATCGGAAACGACCTTCACAAGTACCCATATGAGATATCAATAAAGAGCAAACTGATTGAAGCCAAGAAAATTGTTCATTTGACATTCAGCTAATGAATTTTGCAGAGATGCGAGGAAACCGTGAGATTTTTGGAGAAGGTGTCATTTATCGATCAAGCGTACTTTTATCTTCATGGGACGATAAACTCGTAAAACAACAGGATTTGGAGCGAGACGCCATCAGCCATAATTTTGCAACGTCAACTCAACCAACCGAAGTGCAATGAATGGCGCGCTGTGAGCAACTTGGGTATCATTGGCCCCATTTGGAATGAAGATGTCTTGAAGAAGGCGACCACTGCAACTGCGGAACGCTATCAACAGGCCCTAAAAGAGCTCTGAGTCGCTCTGTAGATGAAGTATATGAACACTCTCAACGAGCAGAGGCTGCAGCAAGATGACGCCCCCGTTCATGCAGCAACTGCGACCATCAGGTGACTGCGGGGACGCTTCGGGGAGCGGGTGTTCTCCGGGGGCACCTCTGTCACGTGGTCACTGAGGTTCCGGGAGCTCACGCCCTCCGACTTCTACCTCTGGGGTCAGGTGAAAGACAGATTGTTCATAAGTGAACCTCAAAACATCCCCGAGATGAATGCCGCCGTCACGGAATGTGTGAGGGCAGCGATGACGCAGGAACGCTGGATATTCACCGCAGAGGTGCAGAGTCGGGCAGAAATCTGCGAGGTCAGAAATGACGGCCTTTTCGAATATGTGCTGTAGAATAAAAAATCATGTACAGATAGTGATACAAATAGTGCATACAAATTGCAGATAATCATGGATTAATTCAAGGTCCCGATCATGTCACTCCTGCAAGAAAAACAACGCAGGAGACGAATGAAATGTGTCAGTATTTTCAGAAACACCATGTATTCAGGTTTTTTGAAAATTTAGGAGAAACATAGCTTGACAGTTTTGGCAAATGTTGAAAATATGTTAAAAACGAAACATTTTCAGTTTGATTTTGTTATTTTCAACAAAAAAAAATCGAGGTAGATGGTTAGATAGCGCTTTTTATTTCTAGTCTTTTGATATTTAACAATTGCCTTTGACTTTGAACTCTACATCTGGCAGTTTTTTTCTGACAAAAGACTAGGTAGACCCAGCTATCGAGCTGCAGTGTCGATTTGTGAATTTTGAAAGATTCGAAAAATTGGAGATTACAACTACAAAAACGTATTTTTGTTCTTTTTTTGACAATCAAACGTTTTCAAAAATCCGATTACATATGAAACAAACCACTTAGTTGAATAGGTATATGTAACAAATTTTAGGCCAATAGCTTTAACCCGCGACTTGCTGGGGGGGGGGGCGTTAAACGCCCCCACTTTTTTCGCCGTTGTATAGCTCTAGTCTGACGCACCGTAGTCACGCCACACTTTTAGTACCTGTCACAAACATAGTTGTTCATCTTTTGACAAAAAATTAATAAAGATCGATTAAGAGCTTTTGGAGATAATGACGTTTTAGTGACGTCATGAATTCCATTTTTGGTCAAAAAACGATAAATATTTGAAAAATCGTAAAAAATCGAGTTCGTAAGCAAATCGCAAACCCAAAACGCCATAATGACGTAAATATTATCGTCTTCAAAATGGCTATGTCGAATTTTGAAATTATTGCTTTTGACCCACAAAACTTCGAAAAAGTGAAAAACAGAATTTTGGGAGAAAAATAAACATCAAATCAAAAATTTTGAGAATTAAAAAAACGGAATATATGTAAAAGAGCCCAACCTCTTCAATCATCATGGCAAATTTTAAGTTGATATCTTGATTTTGGACCCACAAATGGTCCAAATAAGTGTACAAATTGATGACCTCACGCAATTGCATTGCCATTTGTGGCCGTTCTAGACTTCCTAAGGAAAACAAAACAAATGACACCATTGGAATTCTGGGACAAAACTTGTCCAGAAAAATATGCTTAGTTTTACAAATTATGTGTTTCAAAATTTGACCTTTTTTGACCTTGTTTGACCTGACCTTGACCTGACCTTGACCTGACCTTGACCTGACCTTGACCTGACCTTGACCTGACCTTGACCTGACCTTGACCTGGCCTTGACCTGACCTTGACCTGACCTTGTCCTGACCCTCAGTCAAAAGGAGGTCATATTGCAAAATGAACCTTGTCATCGCATTCTATGTCTGAAACTTCTCATACAACATGTGTCACACGGCTTTTATGCAACTTTCGCACTTAGTGACCTTCGTGACCTGAGCTTGACCTCTTACCTTTGCTAAGTACCGATTTTCACTCATGTAGTGCCTTCACAATACCTTTCAAAGCACTTTGGCTGAGTTAGCAAACAGAGCTACGGAACGCGATGTCTCTAACCCCTTCATGCTAAAACGCTCATTTTTGACCTTTGACCCGACCCTGACCTAACCCATGACCCTGAAACTTAAATTTTAAGTTCTAAAAAGATGCGCCTCATGGAAGATCTAGGGACACGATTCATGCCAATTAATTGGCTACTTCCAATTAATTATTTAATATCGTTAATTCGCGCGTCAATCTTACCAGCCGAAAAAGGTTAACAATTTGACATTGACCTGACCTATGGCGTAATCGGTGAACCCAAGGTTAGCAACACTTATTTTAATTCAATTAACTTTGCATGGCTATCAAACGTTGTCTTTTTTAAATCGGCGAGGTAGTTTCGGACATCAGAGGGGGACTGACAAAATACCCACCCCAGGTAAGCCGTGTTATGAAAATACCCCAGTAACGTGCGGGTTAAAATAGCGATATCTGCAAAATAAATAAAGCAATTGGCATGTGATTGCTTCGTTTAAACGTTCATCATACTAATTTCCTTAGTATGACTCTGACGCTGTAATAATAGATTGGGATGTGGTAGAACTAGGATCAAACTTTAGTGTTGGTAAAAAAACAAACAAAGTCATTGTTTTTTGACAAACAAAGCGTCTGGCTACTCCTGCGTTACAGCTTGTTGCTGGTGAACGGTTGACGGTTGCATACACATAAATAGGTCTACTTCAAAATACTATCAAATATATTTGTATGTATGACAAAGGGCAGTACTAGCAGTAGCAACCCAAATATCGTTCTTAGCAATCCACCCTGCGCTGCTCGGTGTCAGCTTGCCCGACACGTCCCAGGTTACCCGACACGTCCCAGCTTACCTGACGCGTCCCAGCTTACCAAACACGTCCCAGCTTACCCGACAATCCAGCTTATCCGACAATCCAGCTTATCCGACACGTCCGAGCTTACCTGACACGTCCAACCTTACCAAACACGTCCCAGCTTACCTGACACGTCCCAGCTTACCTGACACGTCCCAGCTTACCTGACACATCCCAGCCTACCCGACACATCCAAGCTTACCCGACACGTCCCGGTTTACCCAATACGTCCCAGCTTATCCGTCACGTCCCAGCTTATCTGACAATCCAGCTTACCCGACACGTGCCAGCTTACCTGACACATTCCAGCTGTCCCGACATGTCCCAGCTTACCGGACACGTCCCAGATTATCCGTCACGTCCCAGATTATCTGACAATCCAGCTTACCCGACACGTCCAAGCTTATCCAACGCGTCTCAGCTGTCCCGACATTTCCCAGCTTATCTGACACGTCCCAGCTTACATGACACATCTCAGCTTACCCGACACGTCCAAGCATACCCGAGACGTCCCAGCTTACCCAACACGTCCCAGCTTCCTGACACGTCCCAGCACATCCGACACGTCCCAGCTTACCCCACACGTCTCCGGTGTCACCATTTACCTTACTGACGTCCCTGGTGTCAGCTTACCTGACACATTCTCAGATGTTTACCTGGCACATTTTACGGGGCTAACCTGGCTCAGTTTCATTGGCTCATCTGACGCATTCTCAGTGACTTACGTAACAGGCGTCAATGCCCTCCCGGTCGATGTTCTTGGGGCCGGCGCAGATCATGTCGGCCGTGATGAGCTTGGGCGCGTTCAGGACGCCGCAGCGCATGTTGTTGATGGTACGCATCTCCACGCTCTGCAGCCGGTCTGCGTAAGTACCGTTCTCCTGTCCGGATACCAGAGGATCAGGATGGCTTCAGATACTAACATTGGGGTAACAACTATTACGTATTGTGTTTATTTGAAAAGGAACACGGTTTAAAGTGCATTTTGAACATTGTTACGTGCAAGCAATGCATAAGTCCCAATACAAAAAATCGGTTGTGGCTTCAGATTTCATTAATTGACGTTGAAGATCACAGAGATTCTTTGCGGATAACGCTTTTGATCGTGCGCCTTTTGAAAAAAGTACTTTGGCGGGATGTTTTATCGTGTAAAAGCCATGTTTTAATGACATAATGTTTTAAAGACATTTTGTGTCAAAGCAACATCAAAATGTGGAGTTTGTCAGTACTAATCGAATGATACCAAACCCAACTTCCAAAAAAGCTGTTTGCACTTTGCGTTCCTGTTGCAGCATTTGTAAAATTCCAGCACCTATCGCCCATGATTCAAAACTTCCCGAGCTGATAGGTCCAGTGTCGCTGTAGTATACCGAGGTGTACGAGGTACCGAGCTCTCCCCAGTCTATGGCCACCACCCCGCTGCAGGTGTAGATACGGCCCAGTGTCGCGGTAGTATACCTCGAGCTCTCCCCAGCCTATGGCCACCACCCTGTTGCGGGTGTAGATACGGCCCAGTGTCGCGGTAGTATACCTTGAGCTCTCCCCAGCCTATGGCCACCACCCTGTTGCGGGTGTAGCCGCCGGGCGTCGGCAGGCAGATGGGTGCGATCAGGTTCTGGCCGATCGGCAGGTTCAGCGGTACCGCCAGCTTCACCAGCCCGACATCGTTCGTCAGCAGATTTTTGTCGAATGACGGATGCGGGATCGTCTGTAGACGAAGGACGGTGTGAGTGGAGGGGCTTAAAAATGACTGGGAAGATGCAGCACTGCTCACTGGCGAATCCAGGCAGGCAGTTTCTGGCGGTTGGGGTGTAGCATCCCAAAAATATTTTGCAAAATTAAGTAAAGTCATCGGATTTTGCTTCCTTATGCATAACCAGACTTTTTAAAACAAAATTTCCGTCGTTAAAATTGCTTATATTTCCTTCTTCTACATTAGAAAATGTGAAAATTTCGTCGATTTCAGGCGGTTTAGAGGAATTTGCCCCTAACGCACTCTGGATTCGCCAGTGGCATTTCTGGAACAGAGGAAACGATGAATTATCGCAAAGATCGCAATTTCGGGAGAGACACAGGGAAGTGTATTTCATGCATCACGTACTGCAGCCACATGGACAAGAATGCCGCTGCCTTCTATATAAGATACAGAGGTCAAACAGGGTTAAACATAAGATTTGGGCCGGAATTTTATTAACTATGCCCCAGTAAAACGATGATCAACCGATAGGAGATAAGCCTCCCGATTAAAACACAGTATCGGTATTTCGCAAAGAAATGGTGTCGAAAAAACTACTTTAACGACGTAGCATTATAAACCAGATTTATGTCGACTATCGTTTAGGAGGCTATCAGCTGCCACTAGTTCAATGCACGTAAATACCTACCACGAATCGCGGCAGTGTAAGGCAGCTTACCTTTTCGACATCGATCCGCAAGTCTCTGCCCGAGTTCTCCTCCCGGGCGTGTTTTCCCAGGATGACCTGCATCTCGGTGACGGGGAACGGGACGTTTAGGCATTGGGCCGCCGTCAATACATACCGGTCGTTAATCAGCGACCCACCGCAGAACGGGGTGTTTACATCGTGCACTACTAGCGCCGCCTGTTGGGAGCGGGAGAACTTGAGTTAAAAGGTCGAACAAGTAATAACTCTATTTTAGTTTATATGTATAGGATATTAAAAACAGTATGAATTACTTCAATGGACCTAGGTCCGTGCAGAGTCAAATTAGCTATACACTGCAATTAAATGACGAAGTACTTTAATGAACAGCATATTCGAAACCAATGCAAGAATATAACCTTATGTTCAATAGTTAAGGAGTTTCAAGAAGTTACAAAAATTCAATATATTTCGGATACAATCCTTCTCAGGTCAGTTATTCAAAATGATCCCAACGAACAGCGTCAACCATGTGATCTAACAGTTTTCACTCTCGCGCCGAGCATCAAGAACACATTCTTCACCGATATAGCTCATTAACTATCAACACAAAATTGTTGAGAACTAAGTCCTAAGTGCATACAATACTGTGTGAAAATTACATGCATGAATCAGTCTCGACATATTGAACATAGACACGTATGAATGATGCTATTAACCCTATTACTCTAGGCATGGAAATGATACCAAACGGTCGTGTGGTGGGGGGCTCATTCGCCCCCTCCCCCTCGGATCTCGGTTCCCATAAGAAATAGAAAGACGAAATTTAGGGGATAGGGAAGACCATACGGAACTCTCTTTTGTAAAAATTTTCATGACCGTAGGTCATTATCTTCAAGGTCAAATGAGGTCAAATGAGGTCAAATTTGCCGTATTAGGACATTGCTCTAGAAACTTCGCATTATCTCAACAACTATGATAGCTAGGAGGAATCCGCAAACGGCATTCGAAAGCCCTTAAAACGCTATTTCTTCGCCGTGACATCAGATTTGACCTCAGGTCAATAGTTAAGGCTCCAGAGGTCATCAAGCTTCAAAAAACTGTTTTTCAGTAACATTTTGTTCGTGAATAACTTTTTATCTAGCAACGATACCACATTTATTTTGACACCATATTTTTATCTCGTCCAGGCGGTTCGAAGCAAATAAATTTTTACGTGTTTAGGTCAATCCCAAAATTTGACCGCAGGTTAAGGTCAAGGTCAAGGCAATTTGGCCTAGGTAGGTCAAATTGCATCTCAAGAGACGCGTCTTGACGAAACAAACTGTTGGGCACCAGTTGCGAGTCTCTACCTTTAATCTGTGAGGAGTTATTTATAAAAAGTGTTCGTGACCTCGGATTACCATTACTGAACTTTCAGGTCACTCACCACAAATTGCAACTGGGCAATCCAAAAGGGCCTAATATGACATGATAGGTACTGATATAATTGGACTCATCCGATGCGTATAAGGGAGGATTTGATTTGTTCACCATTTACTTATAAAGGTAGGTCACGAATTTCACTTAGCCTCAGGGCATGAAATATTAAGATGCGACTTGAAATTTTGAAAACACATTGCCTAGCGTGTCCTTACATATATTCCAGTTTTCTGGAAAAAAATGAAAACGTTATGCGATTTTGAAGATTTTTTTTCTTAAAAAAAATTGGAATTTGAAAATCAAAAGTTTAAAACTTCGAGACAGCCATCTGAAAAAAACCTAATTTTCTACTAATGCCTATTTTCTTATATTTTTTTTTAATCCAACTCTGCACGAGTGATTGAACACGCAAAGGTTTTGGGTCAAAAACAGCCGAACAAGCCACCCAAAAAACGATCCTGGGCCCGACCCTGACGCAACTCTTTTGGAAAAAAGTAACCATTCGATGTGCAATGAAATTATAGAAAAGGTCACAAAGTTTAGCGATCCTAGGTTGCTTATTGAATGAATGGTACACAACAAATATCCGGGGGGGGGGGCGAATCCCCCCGACAGTAATAGGGTTAATGGAATGGAAATTGATTCGACGATTCCGGAAGGTTGTGCTTCATTTACTGTGAATTCTGGCTGTTGGTGTGTTGTGACTCCTTCCTTCTCGATTAAGGACAGCACGGATACAAGTTGAAGTTTGTTTGCTAAAGCTTACATGGGGTGGGTGGAGGACAAGGCTGTAAAGAACGACGCGCCACAGATATATTGTAGATATATCGACGATATCCTGGTGGAGGTCCCGAACAGTGACGCGCTGCAGGCGTTCAGGTCTCGCTTAGAAGGAGAATCTTGTCTAAGATTCACGGTGGAAGAAGGCCTGGAGAATCGAAATAACTTCTTGGATGTGTCCATAGATACATCAGGCAACACTTTCGCTACTAGTGTTTTCAGGAAACCAACCGACACACGGAACTGTCCCAGCGCCAAGAGTGAATGTCCTGACAAGTATAAGATGAGCGTCATCAGGGCGTATGTACACAGGGCAGTAACCCACCGTTCATTCTGGCCACTCGTCACCAAAGAACTGAGCACATAAAACAGATGCTAGTTAACAACCACTACCCGGCATCCATGATAGACAACCAAATACGCTTAGCGCTTGACAAATACATGCAAACAAAACCAATGCCAGATCCATAGGCGTAGGAACAGGGGGGGGGGGGGGGCAGGGTGGCCATGGGCCCCCCACTTTTCGGTCAAAAATTTCGCTAAAATCTTCAATTCGCCTTCAAAAACAAAACGTAAGGCGGCAAACAATTCTTCAAGGCGAGAGGAGCCTAAATCTGCAAATAAATTAATCATAGGGGGTTAGTTTTCCCACAAGGTGAGATAAAAGTTTTACTGCCCCCCCCCCCCCACACACACTTTTCGTGACGTTCGTAGCTACGCCTATGGCCAGATCCCACCAACGGCACTACACACAAACTGTATTACAAAAACATCATGAACGCGGGCTGGAAAACAGACGAGAGAGTACTTCGAAAGATCATAAAGAACAACTGTGTACCAACTAACAAAGACGATAGACTACAATTGAGCATCTATTACCGCACACCTACCACCGTCAGCATCATCATGTCCAATAACCCCAACAGTGACCACACTCTATTGAAACAGGCCAACGTAGTGCAAAAAAACATAAATGAAAAAGGAGATTGCGATCTCCTTCCCAAAAGTGGCTACGTTGGCTTAACCACGACCTCCCTCAGTCGCCGCAATAACTATGCACTTGCAGATCCGCGGGCCTAAAATTCCCACTGAAAAGTACCATGACTCTCCCCTTACCAGACAAGAAATGACCGAAAACAACCGTATCCTCACTATCAGCTCTGATAAGCGCCAACTCCCAGTCCCCGAAGCAGTGTTTATCAGAGAGTTAGACACACAGATCAACTCGCAAGAAAATGCCAGAGGAACGCTACAACTGTATTATGGTCCACTTTTGACCAATGTGCGTCTGAGAGTGGACGCGATCTTCAAAATTATTGTATCTCCGAGATGTACATATTAGACATGTTAGCTATGCCGTCGTGTTTCATATCAAAGGTATATCATGTTGTGACCTAGTGTTGGAAAACATTATATGTAACATATTTAACAGCGGAGTTTTGAAGTAAAACACAAATAAGAACCGTTGAAATACGTGGATGCAATGACTAGTTTAAAAAAAATGGGGATCTCTTTTTCTCAAACGAATTCTGGTTTTTAATCTTAAAAATAAACAGATTTGTTATATTTTTGGACTGTTTTTTGCCCACGAAGTCCAAAATTTTGAAGGTATTAAAAAAACGGAATAGGGAAGAGTGCCCCAATTGCGCCTGAGAGATAAATACGTCCTCCCCTCATCCTGGGAAAATGGCTAATCCTACGCACTTATAATTGGTGACAAAAGGGCATCTCTTTAAAACAAACTTCTCGGACCACAATTCGTCATATGTGATTGTCAATTCGCGTGTCTGTGTGTCAATTCGTCAATTCGTCACTGTGTGATTAGTCAAGGGAGTATATGTCAAAAATTCTAATTTCTTACGGAATTTCCACATAAAAGCGACATTGATGTTTTTTTAGGGCTCGGTTCTGATTCTTGTATATGCCTTATCACGGATGTGCAAGTGAATGGTTATGTAGGAATTAAATATGTTTCCAGCAAGTTCCTAATTTGAAATGCGACTTGGATAAAATGTTCTAGGCAGGGACGTAACTTTATATCTCTTTGTGAATGCCCGAGCCCCCCGACGCTGAGTTGAGCCACCCCCCAATGGTGCTCTGAGCGCCCCCCCCCCGAATGTTCTGCGCTGAGCCTCCCCCAATGTTTTGCGAAATATTTTGCATTTTTCCATCGCATGATGCACAATTCCAAACAAACAATGTCTTGTCACATTTTTGTCAACCTAAAATCGAAATATTTGGCAGCCATAAGTATGAAGGAATTATTGTCGTCTGCATGCCTGTCACTTGAGCACCTTACTTATAATGTATTCCAAGTCTGTAAATGCAAGGTACAACAGTCTGGCTTGGAAACTGTTCCCTTAGCTTGGTAACAAAGGTAGTTATGTACAGCTATTGTTTACCTATCAACCCGCGCCGTGCCGGTGCTCAGCGCCACCCGCCTCGTGCCGGGGGGGGGGGGGGGG
>JARFNZ010129977.1:0-11348 GCA_031763405.1 Balanus nubilus
GGCGTGGGCGGCCAGGGTGGCTTCATTTTACGACCGGCCCACTGGCAGGTGCCGGGTTTATGTCGGCGACGTATGACCTGTGCTGGTCATTGATAGGTGGCGCTGCAGCTTTTTACCGCGCCGTGTATCACTGCTGATTATAATTGGGCCCGGACGTCCACTTCATTAGCAGGAATGAGCCATTGTTGAGTGCGGAATGGCATGCTGTTGCACGCGGGACTTCCTGTGCTGATGTCAGCAGCTTGTCGGCATACGAAGCTGTTAATTATGCCAGTCGACATATGTTAAGCTAATGGCTGATGCGGCTGACGTAGTGGCGGCGGGGGCCATTTGATTATGCTGTCAATGCCGCCTGGTTCTGCGCCATGATTTGCTGAGGCGTTTTGCAATCCTTTTCACCCGCTGTGATATGACTTGGACATGCGGCTGCATGGGTGAATATATCTCACTTTGTGTTTCATGCAGTTAATTAATTATTAGATGATGAATATAACCAGCTTCATTATCAACTATTCATGACACTAGCAATGAGACGCATACAAATAGTTCTGCGCACATCAACTGCCCTAGATGTCAGTAACTTTGAGCGATACCGTCGTCGGCATAATACTCACCGAACCCAGTACCAGCTGCTGCTTTATATCTCCATAAATAGATAGCCGCACCTAATAACGTCCATAATTAACTCATCGCCGCCCATGTCAGTACTAACAATACCTGGAAGTCGCTGTCCATCGCCCCACGTAATTGATATTCGCCGAATATTGACAATCATTAATCTCGTTTACAGATATTGCGGGTAGCTCGCACACACGCACGCAAACCCGACAGCAGGTCGCACAAACCCACATACAACCGCGCACAAACGCGCACGCACACATCATCGATAAGCAGCGATGAAAAATTACAGGAAGGACAGTGGGCGCTTAATTACGGGGGTAATGCATGTCGGAGTGTCCCCACAGTCGGCTAATGAACAGCTGCATGAAAGGAGGCGCCGCGACCGGCTGCTTCCGGCGAGCCCGAGCACAAACACATACCCACCGCCGGCCGGGACGGTCAGGGCTCTTGTGTTCTGTCCGCGACAGTAGACGGTGCAAGGCGACACTGGCGGCCCGACCATACCATAACGACGGAGGATTGGACCGCGTGTGTTATGCACAGGGTTCGAACCTCGCGAATAGTCGTGGAGTTCGATGTCTTACTGATGTTTTATCTTTTACGCTGATATTTGGCAATCGAAGTTGGACTCTTCGGGACCATGACGTGCTCACTAGATCTCAAAGTGCACTTTTCCTCCGGATCTGTAATCTCTGACGCCTCAGATGAAAACAAAACAGTACTGAAGCTTTCCACAGAGCATAATTTCTATGTTAGCTGTCTACACCGTATAAGTGGCCAAAGAGGGAGACGTGTTACAGGACCTGGTAGGCGCTGCCTCTTTATCATTGGTCATTCTATCAGTAGGCCATATAACATATGCTAAGATTAAAAAAAAATAAGAAAAGGATATCATTTTTAAGGGAAGCATGCTCAAATGTATTGACGACCTTAGTGATATTGTGGAAAGGCCCGATGTCTACCCATGTATCTACTGTACGACGAAACAATTCACTGTCTATATTTATCACTACAGGGCATCATGTAGTGATCACTTCGTCTCTTCTTCTCTCCTCTTTACCCGATCTCCCGTTTTTTCCCTCCCTGGCCTTTTTCATCTCCCTTTCCATTCATCTCCCTTTCCATTCATCTCCCTTTCTCTCTTCCTCAGCTTCGCTCTCCTGCGTTCTCCCTCCTTCTCTCCCTCATTCCACTTCTCTCCCAGTTTCCTGATTCTATCGGGGCGCTAACACAGCCGTCGCCCTGTCGCCGCATACATTGTATGCATATCCGTCGTCATGAGCGCGTGCTGGGGGGTCGGCCGGGCGTGCCGACGAATTCTTCACAGCGGAGGTGCCGATGAAATTCGACGATAGCGGCGCGGCGTGACACAGGAATGCGACGAATGGCACGTGCTCGGGGCGAACATGACCTCAGCTCGGAACATGGAGATGAAGAGAGTCGAGGGAAGAATGATGATTCATCTAGGTCTCTTTAAAAGGAGTGTGCCTTGTGATGCGGCTCATTTTTCACACTAGATTGCGAAACATGTTTTTCACAATCGAGCCCTGTCCCTCGATGTTTCCAATTCGTTCCAGTTGCTTGGGTATCAATACAAATAAAAAATATAGAAGAAGGAGGGAATCTGTATAAGACAAGTAGCTCACCACTACTAAGTATCGCTTAACGAGAGTGTGTTTACTGTTTTGAAATACCCCCAAAAATTATATCATAATCAGCTTTCCATTTGATAGTGGAACACGGTGAAATTCACATCTGTAGCCATTGTAGCTTGAATCTCACTTCTATGCTTCTTTGTTTTTTCTATATTTATTAGAACAAATACTGCAGCATCTTATCACGACCACCGACGATGTTTTCGTAATCAGCGATTCTAAGACAACAATTCATAAGTATAGGTTTATAACTGCCATGCTACAGCGTGGAAGATGGGGGGATGAGTTTTGCACAGTTTGCTCTTGCCACCTTGTAGCTTATCATGTGCAGCTTTTGTACCTATAGGTTTATTATTGGTAAAAAATGGCCATGTGACTATACAAGTAGAGGACCCGAGTCGGACAAAGAGCTGCTTCATGTTGAAATGCCATTGGCTAACGCTAACGGTACGCTGGCAAATTTGTATTGGTATCTCGATGTTACCAATGGGTGTTTCAAACCATCTACATTTTTTAAATTGCCTTTTAGGAGGAAAAACATTTGTTAAATCTAGGAAAACAGTATGTGTATGTCTGAAGAGAATTTCGTGACAAATTTGAAAATCTAGGTATATTTCGTTTCTTTTACTAGTATTATTTTTTTTTAACCAAAAATGCATTCCAACATGGGGTACGAAAAATCGGACTGTTTCGCTAAGAGCAATAACTCCGCAAGTTCATCACCAAGTTCTTGTCCGCCCATGTAGCTCATTCGAGAGAGCGCTGGGCTCTAGATCTGGCCCTCCCTGGCAAGGTGGTTTCGAGCCGCTCCTGCGCTCGCTATTTGCTCTGGTGGGAATGCCCTGCGTCAGGGGGTAGCGGCTGCCAGCGACCCGGGCGGACAGTCCTCGGTCATACGGGGACGTTAAGCTCTGTCGTCTCGTCTCTGATTCTGCCGGTGACTGGAATTACGCGATCGAATGGTGGAGTCGGTCCTGCACAACAAGCCTAGCCCAGCGTGGGTCCTTTTCTTGGAAATCCTTCCTATACAAACACATTGGGACTAAATATATGAGACAATCATCAAAGTGAGGTTGCCAGTAACACATATTAATAACGTTGGTCGATCACGTTACCCATTAATAAAATCGATGTAACTATGTGTAAACGCATTTAGTTCCAATTTATATCTGTATCGTTTAAGGGTTTATCCCCGTTGTTAGATCATGTAAAGCAAACAAAAATAAACTGAGCCGATGGACAAGAGACTTGGATAATGTTGGAATATGGGGGCACTAGAAATTACACATGGTTGTCAGAACTAAAAGGATATCCCCACAGAAATTTGGAGTCGATCTTACCAAAGTTCCCAGCGACTCGGTGTTCAAACATATAATTGGTCATTTCATCGTCATAAGACAATGGAAGTGACACACCATCACCGCCTTACCAAATTACAATACTATCAACACATGAATACCAACGCTAAATAGCAACACACGAGTCTGTCCAAGTTGGAGAGGTACCATCAAAGGTCACACGGCTCAAGTGCAGGTTGTCATCCCAACACCGCCTGAACAACACGGCCGAAATCTGATAAAATCGTCAAAGTGTGTATCATTGCAACAGTCTACCAGTCTACAGTCTACCGACCTGCAGCGTTCCTAAATGACTGGCTTTGTCGCCATGGGACAGGGGTTCACCTAGGGAGGGGACACCTCATGTGCAGGTTTTGACCCCAACTCGATCATAATCACTCAGAATCGTCATTGTAAGCAGATACCCCGGCCTACCGAGCTGCAACGCTTCGCGATGCTTGGTGTGGCTGAGTGCTGACAATGGCATTGGCAGGTGCCGCCGCAATGCAGTGGTGGAAGGGGCAATGGAGACACGAAACTCGTTATTCAGGCAGGTGCTGTTTTTCTAGCTTCAAAAATTTGTCCTCGTTATAGGCGAGTGAAAACCTGCATTTGTTTTGAAACACCCTGTATGTAGCAGTGGACGCAATCTGGGCGAAACTGAACAGTTTTGCTCTTTGAGCACAATTCTGGAGGATTTCGAATACCTCGGCAGTATACTTATTCCGGAGAAATGGAATGGTTCAATTCAGAATAATTTGCTCCTTAAATCTCCATGTCAATAAATCCATATGACCGATGTCAGTAGGCACACTCCCTTTAACATTTAGAATATCGTCATTACTATTTATATGAGTGAATTCATTCAGTAACTTTAACGTTATATTCTAAGATTTTGTCATTTTATCTTTAGTGCGTTACATAACCAGCCCACAGGTAGCACCACCGATAAGACTCACGGTTAAATAGTGAAGTGAAGTGGTGTTTCTTTTTATCGACATCGAGACGAAAATGGGAAAAACAATATACCTAAGCAAAGTTCCAGTGATGTGATTTGATACGTAAGTTGCATAGATGGGAATCGTGGAATTAGGGCTGCTTAAAAAAACGGGTTAAAAATGAAATATTAAATATTAGACACGCTTCATCTAAATAAATCTAGCTGCGTAAGTTATACGGCGAAAGGTATCCTGCATCAGGCCAGAGGTGCTTGAAATTATAAGCGGTAATCAACGCTTCTTTGGACATTAACATCTCTCTTTTTCGCGAACCATTAGAGGACTAAGCAGCTTTTTATGAGTTATAACAGGCATTTCCTTTAAAGTCTGTACAATAAATTTTAGCCGATGACTTTTAAGAGGTGCCGTGCTAAGCATCTGCGTAATAGAACATCGACATAGGTTGAACCGAGGAGTATCTCTTGCATTTCCGTTTTTAATTCTTATTGGTGAAAACTCTGTACACCGTAGGGCGGAGGTGCAAAGCTAGTTAACCGAAGCTTTACTCACTTTGTTTTGGCCGCTTGGTTTCAGAACTGGCAAACAAATTATTTCGTTTTAACTGCTAAGATTTGTCTTGAAAAGCTATATACTTGCACCAGTTTGAATATGAGGTGCACTAATGCGTGTTATTCTGCTTCATTTTACCGTTCGCTTAATAAACGAACACCCATATTTGTGCGACGATATAAAATCAAACTGTAAACCCATGATTTATACGTTAATTTGCCTCAATAGCGTATCAGACATGTCTCAATCTCTCACATCACCGAGCCTTTGTTCCGATTAACGAGGTGCGCCACATTTTTCCCGGGTAAACACGTCCAGCACTCAGCAAAGACCGTTTCGTCAAGGCTCACTCCCGTACAAGTCAGTCGGACACGGGTGTTCCGAAAAGACCAGTAGCTACCTTGTTTTGTTGCGGCGGATTTTTCTCCCACTCTACAAGCCTGGCGATTCCTAACATGGAACGTCCTCGTCAGGGGGGAATTCCGAACCAAAGTACATCCCTGTAAACACGTCACGTGGCCGAAAAATTGAACAGAAAAATGCCAGTTTAGTGCCACTGTGCTGCTGCTGATCCGGGGCACATGCTCGGCGACGTCAGCAAAGTCAGCGACGTCAGCGACGGCGACGTGGCGACGCCGAGGTGACGGCGGCGACGTGCGACGCGGCGGCGAGCAGTGCCGCGCTGTCCGCCTGGTGACGTGATGAGGAGGTGCGAGCCATTTATCAGATCCCAATGTCCGCTACAGCAGCCGTCATTCAGCGGGACACTCCGGCTTCTAACACGACTGCAGTGCCGGCCGATCTGGCCCCGATAGCCCAGCTCGGGCTAACGGTAGCCGGTCGGCGCGAATCCGCGACGAGTTTTACACCAGTCTCGTGATTGACGCTGTGTAGCTTCGCGCGGCACAGCGCGAGGCAGCGCCGGGCAGCGCGAAGCAGCACCGGGGAAGTGCAGGGAAGCGCGGGGAAGCGCTGGCCACTGGGTCGTCCTCAAGGCAGACCCGTGCTGAAGCTGTCCTCGGGCCGTGTCAGAGGAGTGTCTTGCCGTGACGTGCGGTGCTGGAGCTGCGCCCAAGCCGTGCCAGGGCCATGCCCGAGCAGTGCCCTGCCGAAACCGAGCACCTCGTACACGATGGGGTGTTTAGCAGGATCTGGCGGCGGGTCGTGTCCCGCGTCGTGTTAGACCTGGCGTTCCGCTGTCCTCGACCAGTAATCTTCGCAATCAATTACCGGCAGTGGCCGCGCGGCGCCGGGATGAGGTCAGTTTGTGTCGAATAATCGTAAAGTGCACTGACGTTAAGTACCCGTGTAAGCTGTGCATCGTGTGACTGGCTGCTGCTGCTGTGTGCTGACTGCTGACTGCTGGCTGCTGGCTGCTGGCTGCTGTCTTCTGCGGCGGAGGTGGAGTTGGAGTGGGAGGGAGGACGTGGGGGTGGGCAGAGGGGGAGGGGGTAGGGGATAGATTTAAATAGCAGTGCGAAGGCGTGATTGCGACTGCTAGCTTGGCAGCGCAGGACAGAAGCTGACAGGGCCGTATCACGCGCCGACATTACGACCGTCCGAATAAGGAATGAGCGGCTCAGATGTCATCTTATGCGCAAGTGATGTGGGGATTAGGTGTCGAGACGAAATAGAGCAAGAGTGCAAGCGATTCTTCAGCACCCGACTAGATAGATGTGGTGATTGGGGGTAGTTTTTATTGAGTGCCAGTGTGCAATTGATTAACCATGCTAGTGATACAGGGAGTTGATAATACATCCGGGACTGCAACGACCGCTGTCAGGTATGTCCGTTGGGAGCCTCTCCCACCACTAGCTAATGTAACCTGAAATGGTCTACATACTTTAGCGCTCTATCGGTTGATTTATATCTTGTTGTCGGCTACCGAAGGATGTCGTACCTCCGAAGGAAACTTTGCTTTGCGGAATGGCTTGCACGGATGACATCGGGCTCAAGGTACTTAGGTACAAGTTAAGCCGCCGCCTTGCGTAACTGTCTCGGCCAAACGCCCCCGTGGTGCATTCCAGCACAAGGAAAAATGACGCTACCGTCCCTGTTCGTCGGGCACGCCTGCGAGGGAAACATGTGCTGGACATCGGCACGGGACAATGTTCGAAGTTGCGCTTTGGCCAGCCGTCCAGTGCTGCTGGTCTTACACGCTGGTCCAAATGACCAGGTGACTAATGTCTGCGTGATTTCCACTCACTGAGAGCTCGGTATTTTATAGTTACGGTGTGTAATGCTGCGGTGAGATAAAAGTTCTCGAATATCTGTCATGTGGGAAGAGTGAAGACCTGTATCTGTTGGAGACTTGCAATATAGAAAACGTGAATTTTCGTGCGTTACAAGATCTTCTTTATGTGTAGGCTTTGATGGTTCCTCCAGGATTTCCACATCACTGAATGTGCTAAACTTCATGATGAGTTTTAAATCAACAGGGGCACAATACCCCGAACGATCGCAATCGCTGTTCTTGCTCATATACTGAACGAATGGAAAGCTCTAAAGCAAGTTTCTTTTCTATGTGAAGATTTGCAAGCTGACTTTCGATTCACTTCATTTTCACTTATTATTTCTTGATTTTCATTGAAAAACAGACTTAGAAAAAGTCTGCTCTCAAACCTATACACCAAGTTCAAGGAAATTAAGCCAATAGAAATATTACATTATGCTATACTAACATTTACCTATATGTAACGCATACAAAATACACTTTATACTATAAATTAAATCGTTGTTACAAAATATTCAAATTCATTTTTCGGAAAATAGAAAACAAAGTTCCAAGCGTCTGGTATACACGACACGCCTAAGAGCACACTGATGGTTATGCACCAGGGGGTCTGCTCCGACACTTTTACAAAAGGCGAAAGTGGCAATAAGCCGGCTGGCCAGCTGATTGGCTTAAAAGTGTATGACGTCACACTACCCTCCCAGGCCAAACGCCCATGCACTCAACGCGGGTTCGCGTATATCGCTGATAAAGTTACAGGTACATTTTGCTTTATTTCAACTTCTATAATGGAAAAATGAGGCAGTTAGTCGTTATTTCTACACTTTAAACATCTTTTATCAACCTGAATAATCAAATTACTGAGTGTTGAATCCAAATGACGTCATTTGTGGCATTCTTAATTTACATGCAGAAACAGTAGTCGATAAATGATGCATTATTTGCGGAGACAATACAGACAGTACAAAAAAACACTCCGTTGTTAGTTATTTTAACGATTGGATCGGCGTGAATTTGTCATAGGAGAAGGATTATTGTGGCTTTATTTTATTATTGAGGGTGTTTAATGTCATATTTTGTCATTAGCTTTAATTAAATCCATTCCGGCGGTGTTGGGTTTGCTACGTCCCCGGTACCTACCTATCGCAAGGATGGGGCGTGCCGGGCAGTTACAAATTCCATTCAGAGATGGCGCTGCTGTCAGTCTGTATTGCCACTTTTGGCGACCGGAGCAGCCTACCTTCCTTCCTAGCCTTGATTATGCACTATACAGGGCTTTCACATTTCTAATAGAAATTATGTTTATGATGGTGACTGGACAGTTATTGATTCCTCTAATCGGAAACAGCACTCCCAACGGCCATTCACGAGCTGCGATCACGGCTGAGTCAAAGAGAAGGCCCCTTTTAGGCCATCTGGCCATTTATAAGTTCATGACGCCTTTGGTGATATATGCTGATGTTTTCATAACGTATTTATTTAGACAAATGATACACTGGATAAATAATAGACATGCTAATTTGTTATAAAGTGTTTTCATTTGATGAAGAAGATTTTATAATTTGCACAAATGATCGTTTTGGATTACATCTTTTCAAAAGTTTTATTGGAAAGTCGAAAAATAAACGCCGGAAGCTGCAAATTGGCAGGGTTTTTCTTCAAAAGAGGACTTTCGTTTTTTGAAGTATGAACTTTGAAGACTCATATTTCATCAACATGCAACGACTGTCCTATTTGCTAAAACAATAAAACCAATGTACTTGCAAACTACGAGAGAAGATAACACTATGAGGCGCCATTGCTGATATTTTGTGGAATGTTCGGTGGTGAGCATAACTTTTGGATGACATCAGCTTCAAGAGAGAAACGGAACCGTATTGCACATAACAGGTTTTCCAGAGTGTTGATGTTGTTGAGGTTGGCAGAAACACGGGAGGTACGCCTCCTATCCGATTTCTCTTAAGTGGTAACATGATGACACCACCATCTTCGCAGACACCACAAGTCACCCAGACGTGTTGCATATTCCGTTAAATGTTGTGAAGAAGCTGAATTTATTCCAGCCGAATGTTTTTTCTGCAGGTTATTTTCAGTTAATTTAGGTAGGTCTTCTTAATTGTCATTCTGAATTACGTTTTAACTTGCATTTGTTTTGAGAGTTAAATGCATTCAGGAGAAAAGGCGCCGTCTTCAGGTCGCTTAAATGATAATGAGCAGCTCGCATTTTGTTATACAATATTTATATCTGATATTTCCTTCATTATTTATATTTCATGAATCGATATCGATATGTAACGATACATTTATTTTGGTGACAGCCTCTTACATTATATCAATGCATACTTGTGAAGATTTCCTTTGTCATGACCGTAGATATGTTGGTTTCAAAAGAACTGCAACATTGTAACAGGTAAAGAACAATATTACCAGTTATTTAGACAACTCACGACATGAACACAACCTCGCTCTTCAGTAGGTAGCTCATTATTTGTACACCATACCCAGCCGGCTGCAGCACTGGCCACTTCTTCGTTAGCCCACATCTGTTATGTCCTTGAGGAGTGACATGAGCTTTTATCTGCAATAATTAATAATCTGTCATACACGTAACGGTTTGTTGAATTGGCTCGAGAAACTGCGATTAGCATCACTAAGACCCACTGCAGCCCAATGCCAACTTTGGCACCGCAGTCCGGGCAAATTATAAAACGATTTTTTCTCGCTCAGGTATTTCGTTGAATGCACCTTGTTGACAGAACTATCATGGTGTCAACATTTATTTACAACGCTGTCAACGGGTTGCGGGCGCTCGAACAAGCACAACACCTCCTTCAGAGGCCGTCACGTCCGTACATATTACGGCTCACACAGCACAGCGCGCAACGTTATACCTTGGAGAGATATGATAAGTGTCCTGTGGCCGCACTGAGCATTATCACCGGGAACATTACGAGCCCCGATACCGAGACACGCCCGACTCCACTGCTGCTTACAAGCAACGGAAGGCTGTAGCGAAAATATACGACCGGTGTCCTGTTCGGGCGACAGTGTACCTGTACCGCCCCTCCAGTTCGGCTATCTTGATCAAAGTTGCCCAGGCTGGCTGAGGTTAACCGTTCGCGATAGAATCGCTCGAGCCAAAGACTGGCGTTGGCAAGGACGATCCGAATTTTCTGTTGAGTGTCGACTGCAGCACGTGTTTCTTAATAATATATTAAAGCATTGTAGCATTATGTAACCCCACCCCTCAGAACACCGGGATTGTTCCGTGCATTGGGTTTGTTTTGTCTTTGAAAGCGTTCGCGATCTTGTTCTCGGTAAGCCAGAGAGAATAGGCCCAGGCGCCAAGCAGCCTCCCGGCGCGGAGGCAGAGCCATCTATGATCAGTTCTGCGAAGCTGATGCAGTGAGCGAACCTCTCCATCTCCAGCACCTGACTCTCAAGTGACCGCCAAGCATTTAGGCTGCTTTTCGTCAACATGATTTCACTTTACCTCACGCACTATCTGCATTATTCATATTCGTCACAAACTCTCCCCCAACCGCCTCCGCAGGTTTGAGCTCAACATTGGAAGCGCGTCTGTCTGAGCCCCGGCACCCTTCGGAGAGCGAACGAATCGGTGGCGGAGAGCGATTTCCATCCACTATATTATCCAAACACCATCAATGCCCTCTGCATTCTCCCTCCACTTGACTCGGCGGTTGATAGGGAGAACCAGTCATCCGATCTGCGGCAGAGGCGACCAGGACGAGGGTGGGACGGGATGGGACGGGACAGGACGGGATGGGACGGGACGGAGCCGGGACGCAGCCGGGACGGAGCCGGGACGGAGCCGGGCCGGAGCTTGGACGGACCGGGATGGGGTGGGACGGAACTGGGACGGGCTGGGACGGGATGGGACGGTACGGCATGGGACGGTACGGGACGGCATGGGACGGTCCGGGACGGCATGGGACGGTACGGCCTGGGACGGGACGGGACGGCATGGGACGGT
>JARFNZ010129988.1:0-11348 GCA_031763405.1 Balanus nubilus
GGCCGGGGCCGGGGCCGGGGCCGGGGCCGGGGCCGGGGGCGGCGGTCTCCACTCGCTGCCGTTGTTGCCATGCCAGCGCGGTGACCGAGCTGTGGCCATCATCGTCATCACGACACTGACAACCGCGCGGCACGCCACGCTTTTCGCAGTCGTACAGTGTGGGCTGTGGACACGAAGACAAGCCTAGCCGAGCCGAGCCAAGCCAGGCCAGGCCGGGCTGAGGCTAGAGCTGAGACAAGGAGAGTTGGGACGAAGCAAACTAAGCTAAGCTAAGCTAAGCAAAGTCAAATCAAGTCGAGCCGAGACTAGATCACAACGGAGCCGAATGAAACCTAGCCAAGCAGGTAGTTTCCCCTGCCGGACGCAGCCTCTTGGTCAAAGATGATCTCGGACGCGCAGAACGCTGACGTACGACGGACGAACTGACGGACGAAAAGAAGTCGCTGGTTAACAAGTACTTATATCCCAAATAAATATTTAATGATGTGATGATACCAGGAACATCTTGCTTGGTCAGTGGATGAGTCAAAAGGTAAGTGCGCGATGGACGCAAAGCAAAAAGCTATGGCTAACTCCCGGTAGTTACAGCAAGTAGCAAACGCTTTCAATGACTTCTCGGCTTGAGTTATAATTGGACGAATGCCCACCGTCAAGAGATACACAAGTAAACGACGCATCAGAAGCTGCATCCATACTCTAGTCGGTGCAATCAGGATTCCATTACAGTTCTCGTTTCGTATAGATTCCAAGCCAAAGCGTGACGATAGACTGAGATAAAATATAAAATGCATCGAAGCAATGGCGACGCTAAAAATACGTCGACCGCCGACGGTGCAGTTGATGAAAGCACGCAGCCTCCGTGGCGAGATAGCGTCGTTCAATTTGCCACATTTGCCACTGCAGCCTGCCTGTCTTCCCTCCAAACAGCAGCAGCGGCGGCGGCGGCGTGGTCCGGCGTGGTCCAGCGTGGTCTGGTATGGTCCGATGGGGTCCGGTATGGTCCGGTGTGGTCTGGTGTGGTCTGGTGTGGTCCGATGTGGTCCGTTGTGGTCTGGTGTGGTCCGGTGTGGTCCGGTATGGTCCGTTGTGGTCCGTTATGGTCCGGTGTGGTCCGGTGTGGTCCGGTGTGGTCCGGTGTGGTCCGGCGTAGTCCGGCGTAGTCCGTTGTGGTCCGTTGTGGTCCGTTGTGGTCCGGCGTGGTCCGGTGTGATCCGGTGTGGTCCCGTGAGCATGGGTAACGGCTACCTTACGCAGTACTCACACCTCGCGCTGCCCAACTGTGGGCGTGGCGCGGTCGTCGTTCGCCCGCTCGGGCCGCGTATTCATGTCTCGGATGCGCACGTCACGCCGCGGTCGCACGGCACAAACAACTTGCGCAACGCTTCACACACGGCGGGGTCACGCCTCTCTACCTCCCTCCCTCTCCCTCCCACACCCTCCCCCTTCTCCTATCCCTCTCTTCCCACCTCCATCCCTTTCTCTCCTCCTCACCAATGAGTTCTTTGCCGTCTTGCAGTGCCTGATCAGTCCTTCACGCGGGTGGGTGGTCTTCCACATCGCAGTGGCTAAAACAGGAAACTTTGTGCAATATTACTAAATCTTCGCAACTTCTCTCTAGAAAACAAAACCGCATAACAAGACGTTTTGATGCTGAAAGCTGTGAGAATGTACACATCTAACTATATCGATAAACGAGAGGGCACTGTTTCACTGTCAACTAAAAATATCCAGACATAAACAATATAGCATACGCCACAAGCCGCCCCACTGTATAGACAACTCCCAGCAGGGACCAGACGTTGCAGTCACGTTAAGAACTCCACTCCCCCAGTGTATTTTTAGCTCCTGATCGCGGCTGGTGCAGGCTGGCGAGCTGTTTGCACTCACATTGCGCATCGGGGCGCTGTCAGCAGCAACACACGTGATTGGCAACATTTTAGCGCCGGTGCGCCGACTGACGGGGTGCGCTCTCATCAAGACTCAGAAGTGGAAAGAAGTGATGAAACCTGCTATGCTGCAGCGGAATGATGAGTTTGCGATTTGATGTCGGAACTAAAAACTAATAGCCTCTTTAATTAACAACTTCCGAGAGCCGCGAGCTTTTGAAAGCCTTAGTTTAACCCTGCCTGCATCACATGAAGTGCCACACAAGCATTTATATAACAAAAAATTAACAATATTTGCCGACAAACTCCAGTTTCCGTATTGTTCCTTTATGCTGGTGCTGAGCGAGCGTCTTCTATCTGTCAGTCGGCCTGTCAGCGCCAGCCAGCAGGATCGAATCGATCCAGCACAGATGACAAAAATGGAGAAAACTTGCAGTGTAAGTTCAAATACTTATAATTAATTCAATTAAACAGAGCCCAGGAAGATCGTTCGTCTAAACTTTTTTTGGACCTACTAACTAGCATTGAAGAAGTCAACGCATAAAAACGTCCTGCCTGATGCTGCTCACGCTTTCAGCTGAAATTCTATCATGATCACGCAGCTAGTTTTCGTCATTATTCCCCCCTCCCCAGCCCCCCCCCCCCATCCACACGGAGACAGCAGGCTGTCTGTCGGCTGTGAATCAGCACGGAGCGTCCGTGGAGTCCTCAGTCAAACTGCCCGCCTCTGCCGCTGTGAGTCAGACCCCAGAGGCACGCCAGGACCCGGGACTGAAGACTGCAGCAGAGTGTGGCAGAGTGCAGCGGCTGTCAGACGGCCAGAGCGGCCCCGCGCCCCGCCGCACTCACGTGATCAGCCCTGAAGGATGCCGTGACGAGAGGCTGGCCCGCGGCACCTGTGGCCGCGACGCCAGTGAATCACCGGGCCACCGGGCCACCGGTCTCAGCCGTGTGCCGGAGCGTCGCTCGCACAGCGACGAGAACGAGAACAAGAAGACAAGTCTCGTGGGCGAATCCTGATTTTGAGTGCAGTGACTTTTGCTACATGAGCTAACACGCGCGTTGCACATGGACGTTGCTCACGTTGCACGCACACGTTCGATTCCATCATCCGAGCCTCGCCTGGTTTAAAACTGGGTAACAATATGGCTACTAAGTCCCACCAGAGACACCATCAGTGGAACAGCTGACAGGGCCCCCGAGAGTAAGGCACCACCTTTCAATACCGTCCGCGCTGCGTGGGTGACTTGACCCTCTGCCTGGGCTGGGGGAGCGCCTGGGAGCCTATTCAGGCTGAGTTGGCGGCTGGGAGCTGGTCTGAGTGGGCGGTCCGCTCCTGGTCGCTCCTGGATCACTCCGCATCGCTCCTGGATCGCGCCGGATCGCTCCTGGATCGCGCCGGATCGCTCCCGTTCACCGACAGGCGATCATGATTGAGAGTGCGGCATTAACCTGGCGCCGGAGCTAATTACCACTGGACCGGCCTGGGACGCCACTCCATCTAAATGGGAAATCGGAGACGTCGGACTGAAGATGATGGCGGTGGTGTGGAGGACGAAGTTTGGTAAGGACGAAGTTTATCCTTTACAAATAGTGAAAGCAGACTGAAAATAATGGAAATTCAGGATAAACATCTCCCTACCTTAAAGTTGGAGGGGCGCCGCCCCCCCGCCCCCAAAATTGGGGGGGGGGCAAGCGCCCCCTCTGCCCCCCCCCCCTGTTCCCGGGCCTATGGGCCTGCGATGGCCCCATCATCAGGAGACGCGTGAAATAGGGTTGAACTGCGATCGGAAATACAACACGCCAATGCGAGGATGCAATCTGATCTTCGGGCGTATGCCTCTCGGCGTGAGAGTTTCATCAGACCACATTTATAAAAAGGGCCCGAACGCGCCACGAGTTACGTCAGACATTCTTGTACCCCTTTTATCTGATCATCATGTGTTCATAGACCGGAAACAACTTTCTGCTTTGATGCCGAGCGATTTATGCATTTGGTGAGACCATGTGGCCAGCCATCAGCCGGTGGCTGGGAAGGAGGCCGGGTGTCCGACTGTGTTGTGGCTGGCCGCACGCCAGTCCAAAACCGAGTCCAAACATACATAAACGCAGCGAGGCACACTGCCGGCCGCTAACGTCGCTGGCGTCGGACGCTGTCGTCAAACAAGAAGAGGTGCTTAAAAAGCAGGGCCGCCCGTCGGCGGTCGCCACATCCTGTCTGTCGGGCTTCATTTGCGTCATGTGGCGTCCAGACGAGCCGAGCCGGAGGGGATCCAGACTTGAAGGGCGGCGGTGAATTGGGCGGAACGATGGCAACGTTAGTGAATGTTTGGATCATGGATGCATCAAGCGATGATGCTACGTCAACGGGTCAAGCCTACGTCAAAGAAGGGCAATTAAGGACAACGGCATAACAGGGGAAGAAACCCACCAGCACCGACTCATTTTATATACTCTCACATGACTTTGGAACTCCCACAACCCACTTCGGTGACTTACGACCGTGATGGTCGATCTCAAGCTACCCTCCCACTAAAATCGACCCGAAAACTTTAGGTAGGCGCGTGGACGATGCCCGAGGTTTAGGGTTAGAGATACAATACTTTCCCCAAATGCATTGAACGATACGGCACCGACCCTCAAAAATAAAAACATACCGGTACATACAGCAGCTCTAGACACATTTACCGCCACACAGCTAACCTATACATTGAAGCTGAATCTACCGTACCGGAAGCTTACCGGCATGACCAGGTCATACACCGCACGATCACCGGCGGTAATTAACCATCCTAGACATACCGGTAAAGCGGTAATCAAACATTACATCTCTTTTCAGGGTGGACATCGACCGCCCCATGCCTGTCTGTCGGCCGGTCATTTGGCGGCCAGTTCCCCAGCGGCCCATTTAACCATCGACCGACGCTGTACATGCCACCGGCCGGCCAGTTTCTTTGTTTCGCTGTAGACACCAGCGCCGGGTGGCGACACATGAATGTCTGCCCCAAACGACGCCCCCGCTGGTATTTCAGCATAGTTGAACGTTCGATCGTGCCGGCGAGACAGCCGGGAGTCCATGACACGTGGCTCGTGCACGAGCGGCCGAGTGGCGCGGTTGGCAACAGTCTGGAGATATATCATGTGTTAGCTGATACCGTTACCGTTCTAACGCTGCACTTTGTCTGGGTGGTTCCCCGGGAGTTCCCCTTCACAGTAGATTTCTGGTCTGGAATGCGAACACACCAGCAACTTGATATCATTTGGATTTATGCTTGGGTGTGAGCATTGCTTCATCCCATCACGCGGTGCCAGGGTTGCTTCAGATCAAAATGACGTAATGCATCCGTCTGGCCTGATTTTTTTTGGCAGTACAAGAAACCAATCGAAAATCATTTAGTCTGAACGGCACCAAATTACCATAAACAGATATGTAAAAAGGTGATTGCGCACTTCTTACGAGAACGAACATGATACTGCCTGGTGCCTCTTAGTAGTGAAACTGAGTCGGCAATTGATCATATAGTGGAATGCAAGTTTGAGGATCACTGATGAACATCGTTTTTAATACAAATAGCCTCATCTGCAAGCCTAACACTATTGTCGAAGTGCAGCCATATTATATTCGGTTGGGTCTTGAACAACGGAACCAAAATTATGTACGACACATAACCACAGCTATGGTTGAAATATCTCGGATAGGTAAAGGAATCTCGGATGGGGACGGTTGGCAGGGGAGCCGCAGAAGGCAGACTACAGACTGCAGACTGGGGCCGTCAGACAGCACAGCAGACTAGGGCCATCAGACAGCCAACTGCGGCCGTCAGACAGCAGACCGCTGCCGTCAGACAGCACAGCAGACTGCGGCCGTCAGACATCAGGCTGCGGCCGTCAGACGGCAGACTGTGACCGTCAGACAGCAGACTGCGGCCGTCAGACAGCAGACTGTGACCGTCAGATAGCAGACTGTGACCGTCAGACAGCAGACTGTGACCGTCAGACAGCAGACTGTGACCGTCAGACAGCAGACTGCGGCCGTCAGACAGCAGACTGCGGTCGTCAGACAGCAGACTGCGGCCGTCAGACTGCTGCAGTTAGACAGCACAGCAGACCGCTGCCGTCAGACAGCACAGCAGACTGCTGCCGTCAGACTGCAGACCGCTGCCGTTAGACAGCAGACTGGGGCCGTCAGACTGCCGTTCCGTGACGTGTAACGTCTGCCGTCCATCCGTCGGTCCGGCCGTGCCGTGCCGTGCCGTGCAGCACCGTGCCGTGCCGCCGCTGCACCGGCTGATCAATAGGTCGCCAGTGGCGCCGCGCACCTGGCAACAGGGCGCCGGCCGGATGGACGGCCTCGCGCCGCCGCCGCCGCCGCCATCTTGCCGCCACCGCCGCTGCCGCCGCCGCCACCCGGCAACAAACCACTAACGAAGAGCCGCACGCCGGCCGCCAGCTATTCCGGGCTGGGGCACGAGCCGAGACGGCAGCGGTGACGGAGGCGCAGGTGGGCGGGGTCGGCCTTGACACACACTCACACACATGGCATGAGACGGACCCCTGCCCAAACGGCCCCCCGGACAGACGCGCCTGGCACCGCCTCTGCGCGCAGGTCGAGACACACCCGTGCCTGTGGTGGCTGGACGTATGCCTCTGACCACATCCCTGCCTCTGCCTAGGCCCCTCCCACAGCGAGACGTCCCGTGCGCGGGATCCTCGGACACCTGACCTGACCTTGCGCAAGGTCGCAAGGTCAGGTCTGGAGTTAGTCTGGAGGCCTCTCCACCAGATCTCGGCGTCCGCAGCACCAGGCTGTGAGGGACGTCGCCTCTTTGCCCATGAGGTAGCGAAGTGCTCCTATACACCTCACTGCCGAGCTCGGCCGCACCACTGCCACTGGGCCCTGATCCCTCCCGTGCAACCGCTGGGATCACTATCAGGAGTTTAATGAAGACGTACAAAATCAAGGAAGGGTCGTTACATTCCCCGAACTCCCCCCCCCCCTTCATTATAATTATCCGTAATTCTACACCCCCTGCACAACGCCCTGACTACGCCTATGCGTCGCCTCGGGCGCGAGCTGCAGCGGCATGCAGATCGAGCCTGTAAGAACAGGATGTGGCAACCACGAATAAGCCACCCGGCTATTAAGCAGCGCCCCTTGTTTGCCAGCGCACGGCTCGGCAACGGTCTCCAAATTACCGGTAGCTGGTCCGGAGACGTATGCAACCGTGCACTACTGCCGCCCGCGTGTGTTTGTGTGTGTGTGACGCCGAGTTCGTCCGCGTTCACCCAGAGTCTATTTTTAACCCTGAAGCGAACCACGCCACGCGGCAAAAAGAAAGCGACGGGACCTTGAGGAGGAGTGAGCCAACGCTAGCGTTCCACGCTCTGCGGGGGATCTGTTCAGGCTGACGAGTCCGCGCCATTGTGAGAGTTGTGCCGCCGCATCAGAGGTATATTTCAAACGTAAATAAAGCCCCGCAACTCGCGGGCGGGGGCGACGACCGCGCGATGGCGGCCGGATCAGCGGCCGTTCAAACAACTTTCACGCGCAGCCGGAAGGAGACGTGGCACCACGGCGCGCGGGGCGAGGAGCGGGGCGGCACGCCAGCCGGCCGTGGAGCCGCCGCCGCTCACACCTGGTCTGGTCTGGTCTGGTCTGGTCTGGTCTCGTCTCGATTCGGCGAATGAGTTGCACCCATGCGAGGTGCCGTATGTCTGTCAATGGTGGATCGGCGGCGGCGGCGACCGACTGGCTGTATTGATCGTCGCTAGGTGGCGACGCCGGCGATGGCCGATACAAACCAGGATACGGACAACACGTCCAGCTGGTCGACCGGCAGCGCACACGGCACACAGAGATGGATACACCGAGACATCGGGACATGGGACACCGAGACATCGGGATATCGGGACACCGAGACACCCGGGCATGGTGACACCGGGATATCGAGACATCGGAAAACAGATGCCGAGAAACCGAGACATGAGACACAAAGATATCGAGACTTTTCCAAGCCCGAGACATCGAGACAACGAGATTCGGACGCCGAGACATCGAGACTCACAGAAATCAAGACGCTGAGCCACGGAGACACCGGCCAGGCTGACCACCTTACACTGACGGCAGGTGCTCGGTGGCGCAACAATGCCCACTGTATGCAGCCACTTTATTGCGGGGTACTTGAAACAGCAGAGACTGATAGGGTTTTATTGGAGCAACAGACAAACAGACAGACAAACAGACAAACAGACAGACAAACAGACAGACAAACAGACAGACAAACAGACAGACAAACAGACAGACAAACAGACAGACAGACAAACCAGAGAGCGGCGGTCGGGCCGACAGATCGGAAAAGACGAATACAGGAGTACAGGCCAGTACAGGAGCACAGGAGCACAGGAGCACAGGAGCGCAGGAGTACAGGAGTAAAGGAGTAGAGGAGTAGAGGAGTAGAGGAGTAGAGGAGTAGAGGAGTAGAGGAGTAGAGGAGTAGAGGAGTAGAGGAGTAGAGCCAAACACAGGAGACGGTCAATCGATCCCGGCACACATGGACTCCCACTGCCCGCAGGGCCTGGAAATAGACATGACATTTGAACCCAATGCATCACACAGTTTGCACGACGATATAGCAATGAAATATTCATATTCTATCATGATTTAAATACGTGTATTGCACGCCAGCCTCCTGCAGATTACTTTCATTGTTTCATGTTTATGTATTTAGTATGAACTTAACTATACCATTATTTATTATAGTCTCATACACCACATTTCCATTCACGAAAACGTACCTATAGTGATTATATTAACTATCGTAATTTGTTGAACATCATGGAATGTGTATTGTCTTCTTCCTGCGGTCACTGATGAACGAGGCGAAACGTGAGTAAAACGCCGCACCAACGAGACAACAATGAGGAAAGACGCGAGGCACAACTATCATTTGTATCGAATGATGCGCATTCCTTCAGACATCCCTTAGAGCAACATTCCCATCTTAAAAAATATGTGTGATAGTCAGCTTCTCTTGCTTCACCAGTTCAGTCCATGAAAGAATCGTTCTCAATCGTTCGCAAACTTCCCTTAAAATTTGCCTTTTGAAATATGCATTCTTACATTGATAATTGCTGTGCATCTTCCGTATATCAAAATTAAACGAAAATTGCAAACGATCGAGGGCGAACTTTTCCAAACGAACCGGACTGGTAAAACAGGAAAAACCGGTTTTATCACACATTAAACTTGAAAGAAGATGGGAACGTCCCTTAAAGCAATGAAGGAGTCATTTGGCAGCTTCGTCTGGCAGCCCCATAACTATTAACTACATCGGCTCAGTGCTGATTCGGACACTCAACTCCATCGGAAGTGGCAAAAAGTAACTAACGGACGCGACAAACGCAAACAAAAATAATGATGTCCTCAAAACATGTTCCACTGGTTGTCTTTTTGTTCACCAATTAGCGATATACGCTGTGTGGTACGTTTCCGTTAATAATTAAAACGACCTAGACCTAATAGATCCTCCCCCTGTCCTGCTGCATTTCCAAAGTGCCTTAGCTGTCAAAAAGCAGCACCAAACATAAGGTAATCCAAAGACTAAACGGCAAAACTGACTCCCCTACACACAAAATAAGTCGGTGGCTGATTTAGCCACTTTGTCCAGCGAGCGCAGCACAGCACAGAGCTGCCGAACGATCCGGAAAGAAGCAGCAGCAAAAGAAGCAGCAGCAATAACAACAGCAGCAATAGCAACAGCAGCAGCACAGTGCGGGTATTCAGTCGGTGGTACAGCGCCACAGCTCGTTGTGACACCATCTGCACTGTTTGAGTCTCTGTGATGCGATGCACTGCAGCACCACAGCAGTTTAAACAGCACTAGCACTGTCCTGGTAACTCAGCTCGTAAACCGCCGCCACAGCGCAGCTCAGCGCAGCGGGTCCAGTGGTGCAACGCAGCAGTTTAAGCTGCACCAGCGGCCTCAGCAGCGCAGCAGGATGTCGGCTGTCTTGATAGGTCACACCGGCACCGCCTGCTGCACTCTGCACGGAGAGGGGCCATTCCGCTGCACAGGGAGGCACCGCCCCGTACAGAGCTCGCTGCCCGGCCTCGCAGGGACGGAGAGACGGGAGACGAGGAGACGAGGAGACGAGGAGACGAGGAGACGCAAAGACGGAGACGAGGAGGCGGAGAGACGCGAAGACGGAGAGACGGGAGACCGAGAGACGGGTGACGAGGAGAGACGAGAGACGGGAGATGGAGAGATGGGTGACGAGGCGACGGGAGACGAGAAGACGGAGATACGGGTGACGAGGAGACGGAGGACGAGAGACGATGAGACGGAGAGAAGGGAGACGAGGAGACGGGAGACGAGGAGACGGAGGACGGGGACGGGAGATGAGGAAACGGAGAGACGAGGAGACGAAAGACGGGTGATCTGGCGATTGATCTGGCGCAGGGGTAAGACATTGCCCTCCGGTGTCATGTCCTGGGCTGCCCTATAAAAAAGTCGTCCCGCCTCCATATGCAAATCCCTCGGAACAGGGTGAGAGTTCCAGTAAGCACTTGGTCGTCCCAAGAGGATAGCACTTGTTTGGTCCAGAAACCAATCCAAAACGATAGACGGATGAGGACGAGGAGTGCCAATATCTTCCCTGGTACAAACCTCAAAAAGCATTCGAGGTACGCCGCGATGAAATACGTCAGATGATGTCGTTGCAAGAATCCGGGTTATCTAGAAATGAGGCACGACTGTCGACGTCATCGTTCATCTTCCAGCAAGCCACTGATCGCAGCGCTTAGTGGAACGTTTTCGCGGGACGCGAGGTTAAGCTAGTTTACCATCGTGCCCGACATCTACATTAACTACTATTTTATGACGTTCGTTTTTAGCATCTACCGCTCTAACCTCGGCCCTGACGTTCGGCCATTAGGGCCGTGTCGTCAACCCGTGACGCGGCCAACTACAGCGCCCCGCTGCAACGCCCACCCATAACCCAGGCCGTGACGGCCTGTTTTTGACGCTGATGCGCCGCGGCCGCCGCCAAAGCGTCACCTTGGCCGCTGATGTTGTGTTTTTGCCGCGGGCTGCAGCCATTTCCCAGCGGAGCGGTGCCGCCGCCCGAGGCCGGCTCGCCGCCGCCCGAAGCCGGCGATGGCCCGCTTTTAGGTCAACGGCGGCGCCGAGCGACAACCTCATATCGGCTGCCGACCTTTATTACTTTCATTTTTAGCGCCGCCGCCGCCAACGGCCGGTCATTCGTCGCCGTCCGGCCGGCCCCGAAGGCTCTCAGCGCCGCCGGCGGCGACGGTGACGTCACCCGTCGAACGGCGGCATCAGTCCTGGCTGCTCGCCGTCGGTCGGCGGCAGCGCTGTACGGTCCGACCGGCGACGTCGCGGTCCGCCACCCGCAAGAGGACGTCACAGTGGTGGGACGGGCCGGCCGGCCGGCCGCGCGCAG
>JARFNZ010129999.1:0-11347 GCA_031763405.1 Balanus nubilus
TCTCTCTCTCGCAGTGTTACCGCGCACCTCTCGGCTCTCGGCTGTGGTGCGCGGCTCTGACCCGGTATCTCATGGTAACAAACGCGGAGCCAGTACAGTTATAGCGCCACGATCGTCGACTCAGTGGCGCCGTATAATTTGATTGGTTTGCGAGCGCGCTTGCAGCGGACTGCTGCGATATAGTAGCACTGCAGGCAGAGGGTTCGCCACCATCCGAAAATTAGGGGGACGGAGGCACTTTGAAGTAAATTCTTTTCATGCGACGCCCACAGGCGTAATGTTTAAAAAATATTAAAGGAAACATCCCACTTTCATAATGGGAACATCAGATTTAGTTAGATTTAGCAGATAGCAGTTTTGCAGCTCATAGCAAAACACTTTCAGCACCCTCATTCGGTCTGTAAATCCTCCGATATCAAATAAATGCGTTGTTTTGTGTTCAAAAGTATTCCGCATGATCCTTATAGAAACATATTAATATGGACATGAGCTACCATATGCACCAGCAAGAAGTCCTTTCGCCAAATACATTGTCGGCAAATGTAGAGTTGTTTCGCTCTCTTACAAAGCAAGCAAAAAACAAATCAATTTCAATTTGGTAAAGTGGGACGTTTCCTTTAACAGTTGGAGGGATTACGTCCCCCGCGTCTCTCCAGCCCCCCCCCCCCCCAGCCTCAACCCTGTGGCGGAGCTCTTGATTGCAGGGAAGAGGTACTTTAAGCGTCCCTCGTGGGCTGGCTGAAAAGCTATTTCGAGAGAGAAATGCGTGAAAAGTAGTGAACATGGACATTTGTTTTGAATACGCGCTATAAAACGGCGCATATAAAATACTTGCTCCCGACAGAAAGGACCTCCACAGTCCTCGGGAGCTTTGCAAAAATAATACTTTCTACATATAGTTTCCGGATTCTGAGTGTAGTGGGGATTTCCAGAACGTTTCAATTATTATTCTAACTTCAATTACATTGTATTTATCTGCTTCAAAATAAATTATTAGAGAAAGAAATGATAGTTAAAACTAAGAAGAGTGCAAATTATACGCTGTGAGGCTATTTTGGACACTGCAGCGGTGAGCTTGTTCGTGTCTTGACTTGCCATTTACCAAAGTGGCACAGCTCATACATTTTCGCATGGACCAGCCTCAACAAGACATTTGACCCGGCCGTTTTTAGAAACCCTTCTCACGCGGCAGTTGCTATGTTCTAAGGCCGCTTTCAAGTGCTGTTCTGCTGGTTAGAGGCCACATCGCTTTAGTACCTCGTCGGGCCCGCACACGGCGGCAGCCCGTACCCCTCGACCCCATTCAGCGCCCAAAGGTCACCAAAGGTCACAACCCCCGTCCATTGCCCCGGCGCGCCGCCCATTCGCCCGACGCAAATCGGCATCGTTCCTGCGAAAGACATTGCAGGCCAGGGTAATCGGCTCGGGATTATATCTTGTTCAACAGGGTAGGCACTAGGCGGCTACAATTTAAGTAAAATGTGCGCTGTGCGCAGGGCCCGCTACGGTAGTAAAATTAGGGACGCTGGGCGGTGGCAATCTGGACGCAACGTCGTGTTTCTGGTATTCGTTTGGGGCCGGTCGTTTCGGGTTCCGAGAGCTTGTTTCACATAGCGAAATTGCCAGTGCGTGAGAATGCAATTTGACCACTTCCCACGAGCGGTATCTTTTCGATTGCGAGTCACCACATGTCCCCCTTTGTTCATGGACGACGACTTCTTTAATTACATGATGCTTGGTATTCCTCTAACGGGAGAGACGGAGGTGTCGTCAGGCACCGTTAATAGTGTATAGTGCTCTGTACCACCACAGTTGTGGAGATATCATGCAAATTCATGCAGATTAGGTACATACAAAGGTTTAGCTGTTGGGATTCCCAGTTTCACCGCTATATTTACTTTAGCTAGATGCATATTGTCGCTCTATTGTTTCGGAATGTAGATATTTGTTATTGCATGATGGGCAATCCTGCATATTAACCGCAAATACGCTTTAGTGTTCATAAATGATTATTCAGCAATGAATGAATCGCATTCAGTTGCCTTACATGACAAGAGTCACAGAAATAAACAACTGTAAGCGGTAATAAAAATGTTAGTTAACTAAAAAGCAGGTCCTAAAATAAATCTCTGAGGTAGACCGCGGCTCGACTGAAACAGATAGTCTAATCAAAACACGACTGTAGCTTTACTAGTCTGTCACTAGTCTCCTTGCAAAGTGACACCGCTTTCTCCTAAACATTTCGTTCGGCTGCACTACCCCGTTGGAAAACCATCACCAGGCGAAGTCGACTATTTTTGCTTGGTCAAATAAATACCGGACGTTCCCGGAAGGGCCGCCAGCCACGTCACCCGCAGGGTCCCGTGTAAACCATCACCACTCGCTCCACGTGCGGGCCGACTGACCATTTCGACGAACGTGCGCTGTTTAGGGCTCTGGATAACCTCATCAAGCACTGGTCAGTGACATAGCTGGAGTTATCGTGACGAAGCGAGATTCCCACCCCAGAAACGACCGGCGACGTCTACCCCTGTCGGGTCAGTGGGTACGTGTATCCTCTCGCTTCAGACCAAACAACCTACACGTAAAGCAGCCATAACATATTCAGAGTTCAGAGTTTCATGCTGCGACGAGGAGTGGCGTGCTACGACGTAGAGAGGCGCGGCGTGGCGCCTGGCCGCCGCAGGGATTCGTTGTCATGACGACCAGCAACACGACCGCCGCCGGAGCGTTGCAACATTTCAATTAGCACCGCTCTGACTGTTACTGTCATCATTCTGCCGCTTGCCAAGCCCGCCGGTCGACTCCGAAACGGCCCGATGGCTCCCGGCACCTTCAGTGGCTGCCACCGAGAGAGCGTCCGCAAGTGGTGGCAGCGGTGGTGGCCAGAACAGTGGCGTCGGCAGCGCCGTACGGCAAAGCAGCGGCAGTGGCGCGGCGGCGTCAGTTAGTTGTGGCGGGTCGGGAGCGCCATCACTGCCGCGCGGCGAGTCTTTATGCGCTGCACGACCGGGCGGTTATGAACGGGCTATAATTGGGGTGGGGGCTGTTTTACGGAGCGCGAGGGCTCGTTTGACAGGAGGCGTGACGCCAGTTACGACCGGCGCTACGACGGCCAGCCCCACGAGGAAGCGGGTTGAGTCGGGTCTGTGACGGCCTCGGACGAACCAACATCGGCTGTGACGCCGGCTGAGTTTTGATTCAAACGGCACCTGCAAGCTGCACCGTTTCCTAAGCGAGGAATAATTAATGCTAAGTACCGTGTGCCTAGGCGCAGTGGCAGCGCAAAGTGGGAATTCCAGATTCGCTGTCTGCATTTCAGTTCGTCCTTAAATGTGCTAACTATTGTTTTTTTCACAATTTCTGGGAAGCAGTTTGAGTCAAACCCCTTTATATATACTTAATTGTAAAATATAAGGAATGAAACAACATGACACAATCATGATTTGGATAAAGTGACCATTTAACATACTAAGATGCATATCATGGTATAATTTTCTCGGATATGGCTGATAAGGTTTGCACATAAAATCTAGCGAGAAATCTTATAGCGTTCGCCGGTGTTGGAATTTCCCGTAACGGTGGGCCGTGTGGGGAGCACGAATTCAGCATGATATGCCTAAAACGGCACCTCAACCCGGGGTTGCGTGTACATTTATTATCGAAGTTTTACCTTCATGTGCACGACCGTTTATCACAGACGCCCCTCGTTTTCGATGCTTAATCGCTTTCGGTCCAGATAAACATATCATCGCGCACTGCCTCACAAGGCATGGCCCATTCCGTGACTGCAACTGCAGGACAGGTTTTCCTTTTATCTGATTGTTTTTGTAACCCTAATATGAGCCGGCGTGAGTGATGTCCTTGGCGGTTCGCTGGAAATCCATGAGGCAACATTGCAGCGAGCGGTATCTGCCATCTGTCGATACTTCAGTGCCTCAGATCGCTGCATCCGGGGATGCGCCGCCGGTGATGTAACGGAAGCTCTGTAGAGATGCAAGGCCTTGATGAGACTCCATCTGATTCTTTTCACACAACGCCAGGGGGAAAATATTATTTTTTTCTGAAGAGGCGGCAGAGGTTCTGCGTGATCGCAATAACTGTGGGCCACGTCAGGCCCAATCTGTCCCAGAGAGTGAAATATGTGTTCGCTTACAATTGCGTAGGCTATCTCACCATCCGCCCCAGAGTTCTTTGAAGCAAGAGCGCCACAGGAAATTACTTACACGGCGATACCCTCGCCTGACATGGAGATCACCTCGGCTAAATCCATTTTCACTAGAAGCTTGGCAAGACTTGCATTGTCCTTAAAAGACAGGAAATTTTAACAGTTGAACCCAAGATAATCCGTATGCCCGACTGCTCATCAAGTCAGTTTTGGGCATGAATGCGACATACTGCCGTTTGAGGATGTGTCCTCATACAGGGTTTACAAGCTACATCGCTAGTCCTTTCACGTTTGTCAAACAAGCGCGCCTGCTGTCGGCGATTTACGTTGAAGTGTTTGTGAGAAAGGCTTTCAACCAAGAACCTCCAGGAAGCCTTGATAGAAAATATCCGGGAAGTTTGCGACAAAAATGTCGGCCTCCAACTAAGGAAAGCTTCGGAGTAGTTAGCATTTTCCGCATGCATTCAGAAAACGGGCGAAGCAGGGAAAAATGAGGCTCGCTGGCCCGCTTTGGGTAATAAGATAGCCACGAACCGCTTCTCTAGCGAGCCAACAACGAATCGATCCAGGTCACGAAGCACAAAAGTGGTCTGAAGGTCACTATTGGTCACCAGGAAAATCAATCCATGGAGCGACTTGATCCTGGTTGCAGTATTGCGTGTGAGTGACCACAAGAATCATTCAACCGCATCATACAAGAACCAGACCCTGTGTTATCCAGTATCTTTTTGAAAGTTTCATTACAGACCATCAAAGACTGAGTTCTTAGACAGTATATCGATATCATGGAGCAATTCACTCCCCCCTTTCGTCGTTGCACTGTTTACCCTCATTCGAAAGGTGATAACGGTCCCACGCTAAATGATCTCATCCTTGGCCGTTCCATTTTATCTCTTTTACACGCCGCAACCACGCCTCTAGAAAGGTCGAACGATTCCTCGTCAACCAATCTCTCTCTCTAGGTCATTCTCACTTTTCCCTGCCCTGTCCCTCGGCTGCACTCCGTTCAGAAGTTCTCGCCAACTAACCCTCTGGCCTCAACCTTGCCCTGCCCATGCCGCACACTGACCTGGTCTGTGCTGTCCGTTCGTGTTGGGGACATCGTCCCGATCAATGCCCTCCGGATGCAGTGCCGGATGGCCGGGCAGCACGCTCAGCAGCTGACGGGCGCGCGCCGTGATGAGGTCGCGCGCCTCCAGCGTGGAGTAGCCTCTGGGCGGCTCCTCCATCATGGGAGGGCCGCGGCGCTCGGGCGGCGAGCGGCTCGGCACGCGCAGGTCACGCGCCCCCGAGCTGTCCTCGTGCGGCTCCGGAGACTCGGGGCGCGGCGGGCGCTCGCAGCTGGCCCCCATCGGCGTCATCATTGGCAGGTCGGCGCGCTTCATCTCACCAGGAGGCTCGTCGTCGGCGCGACCTCCACGAGCGGCGACCTCGGCCTCGTAGCGCTCCTCCCAGTTGCAGTAGCTGGAAGAGGGAGATAGGGACGGTCAAAGCATGTTTGTGAGCACGGCAGTTGCTGGAAGGGGGAGATAGGGGTGTTTAGAGTTGGCGAGAGGGTAGTGCAAAATGTCACCAGCTGGAGAGGGGAGATATGGGTGCTTGAGTGCATTCCAGGGCACAGTAGTAGCTGGAATAGTGAGATAGGGATGCTTGAAGTTTATTCGAGGGAATGACAGTGAGCCAGTAGCTGGAAAGTGAGATATAACATATAAGAGTCATAAGATTACAGCAGTAAGTACCATACGATCCTTCTTCTTCCTATTCTTCATCAGTTATAATATTTGCTTGCGGAAGCTTCGACCGCTGCTGCGACCTTCTTCAGCCTGGACGGGATGCATCAGTTAGAACAGTCTATAATTGTATTTAGATTCCTAGAATTTTGCCTTGAAAAAAAAAAAAAATACTCTAGGCTGTTCTAATTGATGTTTCCCAGGTCAGGCTGAAGAAGATCGTAGTAGTGGTCGAAAGCTTCCGCACACAAATATCCTTACTGGTAGAGAAAAAAGATCGTGAAGTGAAGACCATGTCCCAGTTTAAAAACTCCATCTTTAAGGAAATACATCAGTTAGAAGAATATGGAAAGAGTTTTCGAGTGGATTCGAAGGGCACACGAAGCTTTGGTGAAACGTTTATTTCAGAAGATCCATGTGTTCAGTTTGCATAGCTCATAGGGTGTTTGTATTGTATTGTGTTTGGTCCTCAATCTTAGAAACTGCAAATAGATATAGAACTAAATAAAAACTATGTATATAGAAACTAGATATCAAAAGGTTCGTATAGTATCGCATGAATGTTTTTGTGAAGTTCGCAAAGCAACATTTATGATAAGGTTTCAAATATCCCCGGCTCTTGCTGTACGGCACCAACAACAAACTTTTAGTGTAACAAAAGGAATGCAGAAAATTCCAGCATTCATGATTAACTTTTAATCTTTGACGCCGAAAACACCAGTCATATTGCCATTGGACACACCGCATTGCACCCCGACACATATCTCGCGGTATTAAAGCTGATTTTTACGTATCCTTGATTGATTTATCACCGTCATTACACATTCCATCACGCTTAAGACATTATCACACAACGGTGATGACGCAGGCAGAAATAATAACGACACTAGTGACGTCACACACTGCCAACGCGATGACCTTTAGTGTCTGCCGATATAGGGAGGCCTCGCTGAAGGCTTGGACGCAGCTAATACCAAGGTTCAACCATGAGACCTCAGCTGAACGCCGGTCAGCTGTAGCTGAATGATGACGATTATTGGGATTTCAGGGCGACGCAATGAAGAAGTTGCATGGCGCCCATCAGCTGTAGGTGAAACACTAAGCTATAGCTGCAGAAAATATGCATAAAGAGCTTTGCCTTTTGATCAGATAAGGTGAATGCACTGAATGTTAATGATGTTTCAGGTGCAACATCCGACATAATAGGTGTGGCGGATGTTGCAGGGTTAACTGCAAGCCGTAAACCGAAAATGTAAAAAGTAAGCAACACCAAGGTTTTTGCCGTATTCGCGATATGCATGGATGATATCGAAACGGCGTTTCTTCTGTCATTGAATGCCATGAATTTCTGTGCAAAATAGCAAAATATGAACTGAAGTTCGCGTAATCCATGCGCACAGCAAGCGGTAAGGCGAACCCTTACATTTTAGTCGGGTGGGAAGTGGCACGGAGAACACCGCCCAGGGAACCGTGCTCCTAGGTTTGACAACAAAATGTACAAATACCTGAACGACTTCTTTTCGAACCCTCCCTACTGATTTGCCGCAGTTAGTATGTACGTCGAAAATGGAAAAGTCAACAACTAAACGGTGTCATCTCGGCCAGACAGTGGAGTTAAGTGTCATGGCGTGCTTTGTCATCACCGCTAACAAAAAACACGTCGTGTGTCGCTGAAAGCTAGCACTAAAGCGCACCATTAGCTAATCAAAGATGCAACCGGCATATTTTCTTTCTGGAGATAAAATGCGAAAACAATCCAGATATCTAATAATTTAGTAGTAGAATTTCAACTTTAATTAATACACACAAATATACCACAAAAACCTTAACCTTTAGACAGTACATGGAAGCGAAAGTTTTCAGTCAACTCACGCACATTGTCCACATGTTAGAAGATGATCGCATATTAACAGCAGCTGCTTAGATCCCCCTTTTCCTTTTCCAGATATCTGCCGGTATGTGCGGTGCTCCACAGTGGGCGGTATACCCGGGTTAAGCCAATCGTGTAATACTTATGCGGGTCGTGAATATTCAGAACGAAAGAGTGCCCTGCACTCTGATCGCCACAAGCCCGACAATCTCCACAGCCCATCGCTGTATGTCTGTGTCCTCGGTGTCCCGGCCAACGAGCGTCTTTAGTCGTGAAGCCAGGCACAAACAGACGTCACGAAAACCAGTCTCCAGGCAAAAATGGCGAGGCACTTGTCATGTGTCCAGCGCAGCAGGCTTGCCGACCATAAGCGGGCTGGTTACTCGGACTTTGTGCCGGCCAGCACGACATACGATGCGGCGCAAAAATGCAGCAGTTTAAACAGAAACATGTCCAATGCTTTCCTTTTTGCTCAATATACTGACTTAAATAGCAGGGCCGGGATCATGCTACATGCAGTTTTGCAATACTTTTGCGTTTTAGTCAAGTGACATGCACCTCGTCTTCACATGGCCAAAATAATTTAGGATGAGGAAATGTTAAGGCTGCACAGTGCACTATGTTCATGTGTATAATTGCACTAATGGTACACCTTAGTCCATATTAACAGCGCGGACCACGTATTGTGACACATTTACAGATGACACATGCACAACATTCATGCGAGCTAACACCAGAACAAAGCAGTCAAATGACACGCATCCGTAACATTTCGCCCGAAATAAATTTGCCAGACGTTGAGTCTCTCAATTCGAAGACTCAAACAGACGTTTTGTATCCACGAAAACACGTGAATTCATGCGACTTCGGGCCTCAGCTTTTAGAATTTCGAACTCAAAACTGCAAAAACAAAAAACACGAGCGTCTGAATTGGGCCCACCGCCTCGCGGGAGCATCACTCGACTGCGTTGCTCCGGCTAGCTGTCTGATCCCGGACAGCGACGACTGACCGTTTGCGAGGCGGCTGCTCCATGTCGTCCTCCCTCGGGGTTCGGCCCTGGCCCTGGCCCTGGCCCTGGCCCTGGCCCTGTCCCGGCCCGGGGCCCGGGTACACGGGCTGCTCGGACAGCCGCAGGGGCACCGGCCGCCACGGCCCCGCCCGACACCTGTCCACCTCGGCGGCCGCACTGCCGGAGGGCCACACGTTAGTACGGCGACGGCGGCGGCGGCGGCGGCGGCGGCGGCGGCGGCGGCGGCACAATGACACGGGAGTTAGTATTGCCGGCGGCATAGGGACTCGTATGGTGCATCCATGGGCCAGCGTTACGTGAGAGCAGAGCTTTGCAGGATGCGATGGGGAGCTTGTACAAATGTTGCAAACAGCTTCGCAGCACCCAGCAGCACAAGTGCAAGCAGAACGGCGAAAATACACATGGTACAGTTATCCTGCAGCAAGGAGTGCAAACACGTACCTTGAAGCAGGTAGGGTGACGCGCGAGCGGCAGTTAAAATGTCACATATATTTACATCACGTGTGCAGCGAGGAATATCATGCACTTACGGTGGGCTCCCGTCTATGTACACAAGCATATCCGTTGTAGCA
Source organism: Balanus nubilus (assembly GCA_031763405.1). Classification (NCBI taxonomy): domain Eukaryota; kingdom Metazoa; phylum Arthropoda; class Thecostraca; order Balanomorpha; family Balanidae; genus Balanus; species Balanus nubilus. The sequence goes on from JARFNZ010129999.1 coordinate 9,372, forward strand.
GAAACCGACACGGAAGGCGAAGGGATGCCACCTATATTCATTCACTTGCTGAGTGGCCCATGTCAATATGACGTCACAAGTGCAACAAGTCATCTGTGCAAACTTGTCAGCATGCAGCAAACTTGATGCAAACATGACATTTATGATGGTAATTAAATTATGTTTTACACAGCACAAGAAGGTAAGTTATCTTCAAATATATGAGCAATACATGACAAATTCAATGGGTAATACATTAGACATTCAATCAGTATTTTGTAAATACGTTAAGCTGAAAAGGAATGATTATTTTAATGTTATCTATTACACATCGAGTCTTACTGAATGACATGTGTAAGTATGTAGTCAATAAAGTCTTAATGCAGGCATGCCAAAACATAAATCAATACATATTCTGTTACATCACTAATTATTTATAACATTGAAAGTTTAACCGATAGCATGCATGTATTCATTAATAACTCTTCAACATATTTTAATGTAGATGTCTATTTGGGATTCAACCTACCACCTGCTCCTCTGGCGCGGGGACATTAGTTACTGTACTGCTTCTTTGCGATTGCATTATGACTGTACCGAGAAGTGTACGTGCCAGATGGATGCAGAAGAGCGCGTGCACCATCCGAATCGGTATTTCTCAGGTCCATTTTTGGCGTGTTTCAAATAAGGCAGGGCCCGTTACGCGAAGAACCCCAGACACAAAGACAGCGCGTGTACTGTCAGCCGCAACATTCGTCATTGTCGCGGGCCGACCGATAACGCGACAAGTGTTGTTCCCGAGCGTATGTAAGTGCTATATCGGATTGAGCATTACAATCGCATCTTCAATGGAGATCATTCAAAGCCAGATTCGTGGAACACCTGTGGTTCGCGGGAGTCCGATGGACTGGAATATGGAATACATCTGCATCGTAACATTTCATGTCAGGTGATCATGATATCCATTTGTGACTGTATTAGCGGCATTCGTGTCTGGAATGATAGAGAAACGAGAAGTATCTGGCACGATCTCATAAACAAGGGAGATCCTTAACAAGTGTGAATATCGTGCCGACGTGCTTCGGTTTTCGTGATAAGTAGGCAGCTAGGCAATCAAGTAGCTGGACACCGAATATCAAACGAAATAAAGCTACTTTAAGTGAAGGTACAGGTCGTCAAAGTGATGAAATGCATGGATCATATGGAAGATCCGGCAAAACAGGTAACATTATCTCTTTGACGGGATAATCATGACACCTGGCTCTGGTTTTCAGCCCCTTAGATCACGATCTCGCCGAGTTTCAGCATATTCTCCTCACGCGGAACGAGGACAACTCCAAAACGAACACGCTGTCGTGCCGCATTCAGAATTCAAAATGGACTCCCCAGGCAAATACCCGTGGAAGAGCGGCATGCTCTAATCCTGCTTGCTGGGTTTTCCAAGCGGAGGCACCACGGCGTAGTTATAACACGTGACGTAGCCGAATTGAATGACCATGACAGAGACATGGAGTCCGCATATCCATGTCGTGATTGCCATTCAGGACAAAGATCAACGAGCCTGCATTCAGCATCTTGTACGTCTATCAACTTTGCATATAAGGCACGCAAGCATCATTCATCACTTCCCTAGCATGGACTACACTACTCGGAAGCTGGACTGCACCCGAACAGTCCGGTTGCTCGCATGAAAGATATCATTGAACGCTTGGCCTTGAAATCGTCAAAGGCTAGCGGCGCATGACAGGGTTCCAGTCCAGTTCCAGTCAGGCATGAAGCCTTGTGCAAAATTAATGACAAGCAGGCGTCGAACATGTGCACGATATTGCAAATCACTCCTAGTCCGAGGACGAAACGTAGATGAATAGGAGCCTGTCAGATTTTATGTAAGGGGCGGGTAAAGAGGTGAGAGTGATGCGGAGGAGGATAAGGCCCTCAGGGAGAGGAGAAGCATAGACAGAGAGAGATGTAGAGTAGAGAGTAGAGAGAGAGAGAGA
>JARFNZ010130010.1:0-11347 GCA_031763405.1 Balanus nubilus
TTTTGATGTTTGAAGTCAAATTTAACCTATTTAACGCGATCTTCAACCATCAAATGTACTGTTTCCCGGCTTCCCTTGTGCTGAAGTTGCTAATACAAGTGCTAACTCCATATTTATGGGAAAAGGTCATGCATTACCTTTAAACAAACCACTGTGCTTTTAACACCGAAAGCTTTTTGAAAAAAACGAATATTTTTAATGCATTAATTCGCTGTGTGAAGCCCGTGTCTGCCTTATCCCGCTGGTTTCTGACAGCCGGACATACGATGTCTCGATAACCGAATACCGTCCCCTGCAGCTGATAAAACTATCAATGGCACAACAGGAGAACCCATGGTTTACGGTTCGTGAGATCGGAGCCATTCTCTGTAATGGCTTCATAAGGCTATTCGCTGTAAGGCAGCGACGTTGGCCAAGGTAAAGCTATCGGTGACGGTGTACAGGTGTTACGTTATCATTACGGTTTAGAGATTAGGACATAAACATTGAACAGGGCCGAACAACAGCAAGTAAACAGATGTTAGCATTTAGAGAGGTGTTTTCATATATCTCGGATGTCATCCACGCGACTCAGTGCTAATCCACGCGTCTTCATTGCTTTCGTCTTCATCACACTCAAAGCACTAGTGAATGGGAGTTCACGACCAATTTCATGATACCAGTCATGCAACGATTCTCGTTCAACTTTAATGAGAATGTTTTATCTAATCTTCTCGCCTTGCCCCCGTAATCTGGGCCAACACTTCTGTGGGGCGGGACAAAAATGCACCTCTGTTCTGACGGCGGGAGCGGAGGCAGCTGCCGGAGAGCTGTGAGGGTGTTGCAACGTGAGCACTTGCACCCGCCGCCGCCCCCCCCCCCCCTCCGCCCACGCCGTCGTCGCCATCGGCCAATCGGTGACGGCCAGTAGCGCACACAACTGCTGACTCCGGGGCATATGGGCGGCACCTGGTCACCTGTTCACCTGTTCACCTGTTCACCAAGCTGCCCTATGAACAGCTGATAATTGCCCGCCGGCCCGCTCCCGTCCCGGCGCGTCGTCGCCGCCAGATTACGAACCGATAAATCCCGATAAGCCGCTTTGAGAGCCAATAAACCGACGGATCAATTATTGACCGGTTCAGCTGGCTAAGAGCCGAGCGGGCCACGGATGGCGGCTCGCTCAGATAGCTCCCACGCTGACCACTTCTGGGCGGCGGCGGAGGCGACGGCGGGGGCGGCGGTGCGGCGGGCGCCGTAGCCGGCTGGCGGCGGCAGGCTAGTCAGACTGTTGGCTCGCAGGTACGGGTTGCCGTATCGAGCCGACAGTCGCGGGTCGGCGTACGAGGCCAGAACCGGCGACGGCGCGTAGTCCCGCTCGTAGTTGGGGTACGAGATGTAGCCCGTGTTGTTCTGACCCTGTGGAAGAACAGACGGGCGGGTGAAGGTGGCTGCTGAGGTGAAGCAAACAACACGCTAAACTACATCAGTCATAAATGTGATTAACCTGTTGAAAAGGTGCGAACATGCAAGACACGTTATTCCTCACAAAGGCAAGTGAATTAAAACAATGTTTATGTGATAGCTAGGATTGCATCGGCCCGGTTGCTCACATAACCTTGCATTCCATCGTTATATACTCGTTCCTATGTGTCCACTCAATAGCCAAAGTATTTTCTTGTTTCCCACCTCACATCCACTCTGATTAACCCGTACACCGCCGGAGCTTTGCATTTTCCACGATCTGCTGGGGGGAGGGGGGTGAAGACCTTCCCTCCTCGATCTCGGCTGCTACGGGAGGTAGAAAAAACGTTCGAAAGCTCGTAATAAAATATTTCGAAACAACTCCGGTCCTTTTTTCGCTCATATCAACATTGAAGTCACCAGAGGTCATCAAAGGTCAAAATTGTCAGTTTTCCCATTTAGTAGGGAGCTTGATCCAGAAATTAATAGATATCTCGGGAACTATGATAGCTAGGACGAAACAAAGAAACACAATCGACAGCTCTTAAAACGCTCCAGCAGTCTTTCGAGAGATGTGAGCTTAGGTCAATAGTTGAGGCTCCAAGGTTCATCAAAAGGTCAAAATGCTGTTTTCTCGGAAAACGGTCTTTCGCGAATATCTTAACTATTAAAGATAGGACATTTATTTTAAAACCATCGTATTCCTCTCTTCAAGGCGCGTCGAAACTTATGCATGGTGATCTCTAGGGGTCAATTTTAAATTTTGACCTCAGGTCAAGGTCACGTGGTGACCTAAGTAGGTCACGTTGGGTCATGTTGCATATGAGTCGATGCATATTGACGATACGAACGCATTGGTGCCTTCCGCACGCTCTAGCTCTTCTCTATCATAAGTTATTGAAAAAAATTAGTAAGTGACCTCGGGTGACCTCAAGTGACCTTTACAGGAGTCAGCGATAAAAACTTAAATTTGATTAATCAATAATGGCCTATCTAGACATGATTCTGAATCAATTGGACTGATCTAATGCGCAAAATATATTTTGAATTTTCATCCATTGTCTTATGGTCATTGGTCACGAAATGGACCTGACGCGGGGTGGGGATATTCAAATTCGAGATATACGATTGGTAGGTACTGATACCCTTAATCAATCCTGAAAGTTACATATCTATCTCTCGAAAACCGTGGCCGTGGTGACAACCGCAAACGTTTTTGGAGGTGATGTCACTTAACCTGACCTAGTGACCTAACCTGAGATGACCTGGGGTCAAAATTTTCAAAAAAGTGCGAAAAGGATATGGGATAAGTTGTGCAAAAAAGGCGGCGCTGTGCGCCGCCGTTTTTTCGCTCTCTAAGAAAACGGAAGCGTGTTCAAACACATACCCCCCCCCCCCCCCCCCCCAGGTGGGGACGGTTAAATAATTACATCCCCAAACTCAGTGACTTCAACCACAGCGGATCCTGTACCTCCTCTCCCGCCAAATAACGAGGCGCGGCTGACTTTACACCCCAACCACAGCCGCTTCTGTACCTCCTCTCCCGCCAAATAACGAGGCGCGGCTGACTTACACCACACCTGAGCGATGAGTCTCACTTATAACAACATTGTCGAATTACGAGCAGGGTGATACAAAGGAGGGAGGCCGTGTTATGAAGGTCCGCTGGAGAAAAACGACCGGGACAGCCTATTAGCGATATTAAAGCCACGCCACCTCGGCAGTCCGAACTGCGAAGCCACACAAGCTACCCATGCTGAGCGAAGACAAGGTCTGTTAAAGTCTTCCTTCCGAATAATGCCTGCTTTACTTTCTCAAATGTGCAGTGTGTCCACGAATAAAGAGTACTGAGGATAACTTTTTTCGTAGAGACTTATCATATTTATTTTATTGAATACCACAGAATGAACATTCAGGTATAGGTAATCCGATTTAGCACAATATAACAAAACTGATTTACTGAAAATGCCGATCATCGGTAATCACTAATCACACCCTCTCCCAGTAACTTTTAAAACTAGGTGCTTACGCTTCGCGCCCTGATAATGCAGGATCATGGGCAGCCGGACCTTCAAGCGAGTGACAACCCTTGTGTGATCTTGGTTATAACACGACTGACTTCACGGATGGTTGTGCTTTTTACCTCTGTTGTCCGACCTTTAATGACATACACCCGATCCTTGAGGAGCCCCCACATAAAAATCGAGCATATACATGTTTTTGATACTACATGTTGTACATGAATGCTCTTTTTAATATGGCAATCTCTCTGTAGGTATTGAACCAGTTCAGCTAAAGAACTCAAGTTCACAAGGTGCAAATGAGCCAAATATGAAGCCAAGAATCAATTTCGACAAGAAGTGGACCGCGCTTTATTCCATAAGTTCCGAAAAGCCCGAAACAAAGAACGGACACTAAACTCAGCAAAAAGTCCACCGGCGAGCAGCCGCACAAAAGAACGAGTTATAAGTTCCACTCGTGACGAGAGAGAGGAAAACTTGAGCACTCCAGCTGCGTTCCGATATTTCGCAAAATCAAGCGAGCGGCCCGCCGACGGAGGTGGTCGTTCATCTTCACCAATCGGTGCCGACTGGCGGCCCATTTCCATCCAAACTGGCGGTTTGTCGCCACTGTTTGCCTAATTTGCCAGTCGGCCGCATCGGAGTTGTCGCCGCCGCGCCATCCGGCAACAGCGCGCCGCCGCCGCCGCCTTCGGCAATAATGAAATCGGCACGTGCCCGGAATCGGACGGAGCCTCTCCCGCGATCGGCAGCGCGTCGAACTCGCCGCCCCCGCGCCTCTTTGAGCGTTCGGCGGCGGCTGGCGGCGCAGATGAGTGGCGCTGTCGCTATAAAAGCCAATAAGTGTGTCGACGAGACGGGACAAAACAACGGTAATGCCCCCAGGGACAGCGGCCGGCGGTGTCGGTGGCCGCAGCACGACTCGGCGCGGCGCTGGTTAACGACAAACGGAGCGACAACCAGAAATTCAGATTCGTGTCTCATTATATTGCTCCCCATAGATGGCACTAGGAGTAAGCGCCTGAAGGTATGCCGTACCGCATGGCCTGAACGTGTGCTTATATTCGCATCGCTAGATGGTGTTAGTAGCCAAACGCCTGAAGTTATGCTGCGCCGCACAACTTGAAGCTGATAACCGCGCCAAGCCCGGAGGTCGGCTCAGTGAAAGGAATAACCAGTCGTCAGCTCAGTGGGAGAGGGAGTAGCCACTAACTAGCTATTTGGGTAAACAAAGAAAGATGCTGGCGAAGAGTTAGCGATGCATCATAATGGAGAGACATGGACTATGCGACTATGTGTTAATGACTATGCGTCTATGTGTAACGGACTTGACTTGGTCCGTTCATGATTCTGACACCCTTCCAGACATCTCAGTGTAGGCTCGTCCTTACCTTACGTTACATTTACTCACTCCTGTTTGAACCCCCTTCCATATCTCCCCTGCTCCTTTCAATGTCTTCCCTTTCCAATATTTCCCTTCCCTTCTCCTCCCTATACTGCCTCCCTGTCTGCCTCCCTCCCAGCTTCCCTCCTACCTGTCTTACGGGAGGGAACGAGGCCTCGGTCATCTCATCCTGGTAGCGGTACGAGGACAGCTCGTCGTCCCAGCGTTCGGAAGCCGTCCGTCCCGACAGCGAGGAGGTGCTGCGCAGCTCCATCTTCAGGTCCGAGTCGGCCGAGCTCTGGTCCGACGGTCGGCCAGAGGTCTTCTCACTGCCGTCAGCTGCGGGGAAAGAGCGGGAAGGGAGGTCAAACATGACGCACAGGTCTCACATACACATGTGCATGTAAAATACATTGATACGTACTGATTATGAATTGCCCGGCTCGGTCAGCCGAAATCACGCGTCGAACCTCAGTGACCCTCTCGTCCCGAGCACTCTCCAACCACCTGCTCACAATGCTGCGAGCTACGGATTTGTTCCACTGAGTAGGTACTACAGATGGGTCAACGGGTCATAGAATAAACACGGACATATATGCAAAGAAACGGCGGTGTGGGTCGCCAAACCAGACGGCGGTAACCTATGCAGCCCTCCGGACCGCGTCGCTCTGACAAAGTCCGCGTCAGACTGGCCCCACCGCGTCAGGTTTGACTCCCGACCCGCCCCGCCGCGCCACGTTTGACCCGTGACCCCCGCCCTGCCCAGTCCGCCGTGTCGTAAGTCACGGCGGCGGGCTGCAATATGCACGTCGGATGGACAGCGGCCAGATTTGCGGGGAAACTTGTGACGGCGCTATTCTGGAGGGACCCGGCCATTCGACGCCCGGGTGGGGTCGACACAGGACGAGGCCACGGGCCCGTGACATAGGGTGGTCTGAAGGTGATGTAACCATACTGTTCCGCGCTACAACGGCATCAATGTTTCATGGAGATGAAAGGTTGATTATACAAAGTACGTGAACACATTTAACAAAACGAAACAAAATCAACGCGGTTCATTCAATTTTTTGCGGCGAGTGATCCGTTGGAGCTGACAATGTGGTACAACACGCGTAATCAACCTTTAACGTGGTTCACGGAAGAAACAGACAGAAGCGACCACAACCTCCCGACGCCTGACCTGATTTGACCTCAGGCTCACCCGACGCTCCGACACCCCGCTCGCAGTGTCGGCACATGGCCCCGTCCTGACCTGACCTTCAGCTGACGTCAGTCCGGTCTTACCTGGCGCTCTACCACCCGGTTTGCGATGTCGGCGGCACATGACCAGCAACAGGATGACAGTGATGATGACGATGATGCCTCCAACCACTCCGGAGAGCACGATCAACAGCGGAACGCTCTCTGGAAGCGAGGAAATCGACATCAGCATAAAGTGTAACTGGCGTTGTTCAGGTCCACGGATTGCTCTCTGAGGATAAGGTATCCGAAGTAAACAAAGTACAATCTGCTGGTCGTATGCGTTGAACTCCGTGTGCATTCATTTACGGAAAACTTACTAAATTGTATCCAAGTACGTCAGACCTCCATCCCCTATGTCCCTCCCCTATGTCCCTCCCCTATGTCCCTCCCCTCTGTCCCTCCCCTCTGTCCCTCCCCTATGTCCCTCCCCTATGTCCCTCCCCTATGTCCCTCCCCGCGCTCGTTAGAAGTCAGTTGAGGCCTTGGGTACTGTTGCTCCGCCTCCGTCGCCGGCCCTCCTTCAGACCCATCAGATGACCACAGGCGGCTCCTCACCCCGGTCATGTCGCCGAAAATTGAATCTGAAGTCTGCCGGCGGCCCGGCCGTCCGCCTCCCGACAATGATAAATGTCCGTAATCTGGATCGGGCCCAAATACAACTCAGTGCTGAGTCATAACGGGCCGGCCAGTGGTGCTCGGACGCCGTTCACGGCATACAGAGCGGGGACCCAGCCGCAATAAAACCCTCGCGAGGTGCACGGTCGACGCCCGACGCACGCTTTATCCTCCGGCGAGCTGTCAATGAGCGGAATTCGAAAATGCGTTCAGCGCCCGTGTCTCTCTCTCTCTGTCTCTCTGTCTCTCTGTCTCTGTGCTGGAGGCTGCGCGGCGGTGGCGGTGCTGGTGGTGGCGATGGTGTCCCACGCGGCACAATGAACCACGATAAAAGGGACGTAAAGTGTGCGGTTGGACGCGTTTAACCGCGCCGCTCCGCGCGCTGTCAGAATGACAGAGCGGTAATTTGTGGCAATGTGTCGCTGCTGTCGCTCCCATAAGGCCGTCGATCGGCGGCGCCCGGTACCCACAGGTCATAAATCCGCCGGAGCCCGGGCGGCGATCACGACACGAGACGTGAGGCCTGAATGATGACTGACATTTGAGGCGTTTCCGGGATTGGTTTGCGAGAACACAACGCACACCTCTCGACAAGCCCCGACACGCTACGGAGCGGTAGACACATTTGCTAATGAGCGGGGCAGGGGCGTCCATTGCATTGCCGGGTGCTAACTGTGATTAGCTGTTATCGGGACGGCCGTCTGCCGAGATTGGGAAGGATTGTTTTCCGTTGATCGTTTACCCAAACGTTATGAACACGTTATAACACGTTCTGTGTTGACCGTTATGTGGCCGTTTACCGGCCCTGTCCGAGCGGAGTGGGCGTGGTCGGGCAGGGGAGGGGTCATGTGTCCGAGGTATGTCGGTAGGAGTCGGCACCGCATTGCAGCCAACATGACAGCATTCTAAACCCTGAGTTGTAGCGACAGACGGACATTAATGTACAACATACGGAGGGCGGGGAAAATGGACTGCAGGAAGATCTATTAAAGATGGCATGGACGCTGATTAGAAAAGGAAGTGCATGTATTTGCATGTCACAATAATAATGATAAATATTTATGTGCACCCACAAACATGCTATCATTGACGCGGTTTTATTGATGCGACTGCGACGAATTAAATAGCCCTCTTGCTCTAATGCGTGAGATATTATTTTTACGAGCTTGGCAATCTCCCAAGTCCCCGAGTTCACTAACTACAAGAAGAGTTTGGGCCAGTGTTTTTTGGCGTAAAGTTAATTGCGATATACAGCCGCCTTTGGTGATCAAAAATACTTGTAGCCTCCTCCCCGCATAGCGCACACGCGCTGGCTGGTCTCAAGCTATGCGGTATTGCGGTACAGCATAACTTCAGGCGTTCGCTACTCACGCCATCTAGGAGCAAAAAAATAAGTTCACCTTAGAGCTACGCGGTACAGCATAACTACAGGCATCCAGGCATTCGATACTAGCGCCATCTATAGCCGGGCCGAGTGACGGACGGACATTGGAAACGGACACAGCAAATATTAACCCGCCCACACTGACCGTACCCAAGACTCACCAGCCTCATCCTCCCAGAGTCACTGACCTGACCCCCAGACTTCACCGACCTGACCCTGCCTTTCCCCAGACTTCCCCAGTCTGCCCCCCCCCCCCGCGCCACTGACCATTTTCCTGCAGTATGACGGTAGCGGAGTCTGCGCCGTACTCGTTGTGGAAGGTGCAGTTGTAGAGGCCGAAGTCGGAGTCCCTGGCGGAAGAGATGACCAGCAGACTGCGGATTCCGCCTTCTATCGGCTCGTCCACCGTCTTATAGCGGCCAGAGTCTGCCGGGGGGAGGTGGAGGGGAGGCGGGGGACGATCAATTAGTGACTCAGAATAGTCGTCTACGTCAAACGTGATCAGTGAGATGATATAAGTCAGAACTGTCGGAGTGTCGTCATTCGCCATACTGAGGTCAGTAAAACTGGCAGTCAGTCGTAGTCAGTAGTGGTGCTCAGTCTCAGTTATGTGAAGTGTTGTCTGGCCGCGCAGTTATCACCGTCAAGTTAATTCAGGTATTCGGTCTGAGTCAGTTATATTCACAATTAGAACCTGAAGGAAATGATTCCAGTGAATATTTCAGTCGCCCTAGCCCAGTCACGAGCAGGCTGATATGTTATTAAGTCCGTTTCACACCAGTCACATGCAGTAGTACACCGTCTGGCACGGCACAAAGTTGGGTTTATACCAGGCCGGCACGTTATGAGCTGTCGGGCCCGGCATCCGGTGGCAGTCACAGCCCATGGACACGTCATAAAGTGCTGTTCGTCATGCGTCAGCCAGCCCCGACATCAAATACAACACGTGTTCGTTCAGCTCAGCTTCTGGGTAAACGGCACAGGCAACCATGCATTCGACCACTCGGAGAGAGCGCCGTGTCAGACTCGGTGGTGTCTACCGTCAGTAAGTTGGATATTAAGCTTACAATTTAATTTAAACTGTCAGCAACCCTACCACACAGCCAGCTTTATTTGTATTGAGGCTCCTTGCACCGGTCCAGAGGCCAGAAAAAAATGGCGCCTGTGAAGATTATTTATTTAAGAGTACCGAATGACTCAAACATACATGTTACATTCGAAAACTTGCAATCTGAAACGAAAAGTAATGGACTGTCTTACGCCCAAATATTGTCTGCCGTTTCAAAATAACCGATGCAAACATCGGGTCGAAGTATCGTCAATCAGAGTGTCTAGTGCTCTACCACGTCCGATGTTAGGACCGCTGACCTATGACCTGGCGTCATTTCAGTCGGGTTCGGTTCTTCCATGCCTAGCACGGCCCTGCTGCCGGGCACGCCCTCGATCCGTCACTGGATTATCCTCCGCCAGCCCTCTCCACGTCCCTCGTCCGCAAGCTCTCATTCGAGCCAGCCAATCCACTAATGGCCGGCCGCCGGGCCGGTCGAGCCGACGTGCATGGAATCTGCCCTGTTCTAACCCTGTTCTAACCCCCTCCCACAACCCCCCCCCCCCCCCACAGCCCTGACGTCATTTCTGAGCGGCGCTGACCGTCGCCGCCAGCTGTCGCCGCGGACGACGAATTTCGACATGGTGCTCGGGACCCCCGACGCCCGCTACGGCATTGTGCTCGGTGTTCCAATCACTGACAGGCTCGCCGCCAAATCCCCGACACAAGATTGATCACGCAAAGGTTGGGGCTGAGGCTGAGGCCCTGTGGAGCTGACGGTCCGGCGGTGGCTCAGACGCGTCATAGGCACAGCGGTCGAGAGGGGCAGCGTGACAGGCACTGAGACGGAAGAAATGATGATACGGCGTCACCACCGGCGGGTCGGTGCTGCAGCGGGAGGTGCACAGGTGCGCCGGATGTGTCAGATAGTGAAACACGGAATTGGTGCTGCATCGAATAGTGTCGAGCTTCGGTTTTTGTAAAGTGTCACCAAGACAGATGAATGCTTTGCTTGGTATGCCGCAGTCACCGATAAATTTGATGCCCTGGATTAGTTTACCAATTTGATTTCGTAAAAGTTAATTTCCTGTGGAGCGCTTACTGAATGCCTGTATCCGGCGCTGCTTCGCTTTGGCTGTGCAGTGTACAAACATTGAATATACAGCGATCCAGACAGGCTCCATGCTTCCACGTGTTTTGGCATTTGAATGAGGATTGTGGCGACGGGCATGGCGTTACATCACTTCTGTGCATTGCAAGCTACGCCCCCGTGCTTCTTTTCACATGTGCGAGTTTTTCCGTTGATGGAAGAATCAAAACACAGTGAAAATAGCCAGAGATCCTTCGGGATCCGAGATCCGAGCATACGTCTACACCGATCCGGCACAATTTTGATTGGGCTGTGTGCACCATCTCACCCGGGGTACAGATGGTACGGGGACCGCTCACCCAAGGGCGTATCCAGGGGGCAAACGGGGCCATGCCCCCACCCACCCACCCCCCAAAAAACGCCCGAAATGAACAAAAAATTTACACATTTAACTATTCAAAAGAAGAACTTAACTCCTTTCAAAGAAAGTTTGTTTTATATCAACCACCAATGCATAAGGGAGCGAAATCTGATGAGATTAAAGAATTCTATAAAGTTGTTTAGATTTGCTCCCCTGTGCTCACCTGTGCGGATGGGCCGTCCGTACTGGTACCAGACGGTGGCGGATGGAGACGGTACGCTGCTGACCACACACTCGACGTGCACGATGCCGCCGGTGGCGCCGCGCTGTGGTGACCTGGCGCTGACCTCCGGCCGGCCGCGGGCGAACACCATCAGCTGGCGGGAGATCTCCGGGAAGCCGGTGGTGGCGGCCCGGCACTCGTAGCGACCCACCGAGTCCAGAGTCACCGTCACCTCCAGCTCCGAGCCGAGGCCGACAACCTGCAGCAGCGGGGAGGGGAGGTTAGCAGGGGCAGGGACACCACCCGACCACCTGCAGCGGCGGGGAGGGGAGGTTAGCAGGGGCAGGGACACCATCCGACCACCTGCAGCAGCGGGGAGGGGAGGTTAGCAGGGGCAGGGACACCATCCGACCACCTGCAGCGGCGGGGAGGGGAGGTTAGCAGGGGCAGGGACACCACCCGACCACCTGCAGCAGCGGGGAGGGGAGGTTAGCAGGGGCAGGGACACCATCCGACCACCTGCAGCGGCGGGGAGG
>JARFNZ010130021.1:0-11345 GCA_031763405.1 Balanus nubilus
TGGTCTAGAACGGCCACAAATTGCAATTCAATTGCGTGACGTCATCAATTTGTACACTTATTTGGACCATTCGGGGGGCCAAAATAAATATATCGACTGTAACTTTGGCATGGTGATTGAACATGTGGAGTTCTTTTACATATATTCTGTTTTTTTGAAAATTTTACATGTTTTGATTTTGTGGTCATTTTTTTCCCAAAATTCTGTTTTTTGAAGTTGGCGGGATCAAAAAGCAAAAGTTTTAAAAATTCGAAATAGCAATTTTGAAGACGATAGTATTTACGTCAGTATGACATTTTTGGTTTGCGATTTGGTTACAAACTCGATTTTCTACGATTTTTCCAACATTTATCGTTTTTTGACCAAAAATGGAAATTCATGACGTCACTAAAACGTCATTATCTCCACAAAATCTGGATCGATCTTTATGAAATTATGTCAAAAGATGAACAACTTTGTTTGTGACAGGTACTGAAAGTTTAGCGCGCCTGCGGCGCGCCAGACCTGGGCTATAGCGCGGCGAAAAAAGTGGGGGCGTTTAACGCCAACCCAGCAAATCGCGGGTTAAGACGCTCCCAGTGTAAAAAGAGGGTGGGTGAATCGTGCGCTCCCAGCTGCACACAAAGCTGTTTTTGAAAGTGGTATGTGAGAGGTGTTATGTTGTGTTGGCAGCGCGTTCCATTGTATGCCTGTTGTCGGAAAAAATGACCTGTTGAACGATGATGTGCGATTGATGGTCGTAATGCGCATGTTGGCATTTCTGAGTTTTTGATTGGTGTCGTGGGCTCGGATGTTCGGCAGAATTGAGGTGATGTACTTTGGTGAATGTTGTGTGGAATTGTTCAGTTTGTGATAGAGCGTCAGTCTATGTATGCGTCTTCTCGTTGTCAGTCTATCCCACCCTAATTCCGCTCGCAGTCTGTCGGTAGGTATTCTAAATAGTCCCCCGGTAACTAGTCTTGCAGCTCTGTTCTGTAACGTCTCGAGTCTGGTCGTGTCTTGCATTGTGGTATGTCCGTCATTGATTACGTCGCAGTAGTCAAAATCAGGTCGGATGTATGTTTTGTAAATTTGGTCGAGAATGAGCCTTGATATGTATTTTGCTATCGGATACAGAGGACTGAGCGCAATGTTTCTTTTGTGGCATATTGTGTTGATGTGTTGGTGAAATCGGAGGTCCTTTGAGAGGGTCATACCGAGGTGTGAATGGCTGCCGTGGACTGGTATCGCATCACCACCGAATGTGAGTATTGGCGTCTGGTGTTCGTGTTTGTGTGATAATGTTTGTTGGATTGTTTTTGTGGTGTTTAATGTAATAGCCCATTCTCGACCGTATCTGTATATTTCAGGAAGCTCGAGTTATAGTGATCGTTAAGTCGCGAGTAAGTCGTTCGTTGTGTGCGAGGCATGGAGTGTCATCAGCGAAAAGGAGAGTACGATTTGCGAGTCCGTCAAGATAGATAAGTGCCAACAATGGTCCCAGTACGAAGCCCTGTGGGCAACCTGCGTTTGTCGTTTGAGTCGTCGAAAGCTGTTCCCTATTCGCACACGCTGTCGTCTGCCTTGAAGGTACGATGGGAGCCAGTCCAAAAGTCGTCCCGTGATACCAAAGTCGCTTTTGCACTTGTGTAATAGTCCTTTGTGCCAGATTTTGTAGAAGTATTTAGAGATGTCGAGATATATAGCAGTGAAGTCATGTCCTGAGTCAAGCGATTTGTATAGGTTATGTGCTAGATATAACAGTTGCTGTTGGGTGCTGTGACTTTGCCGGTACCCACTTTTGCTTATCAGATAAAAGGGAATGTTCGGTAAAGTGATTATA
This sequence comes from Balanus nubilus, assembly GCA_031763405.1. Lineage (NCBI taxonomy): Eukaryota > Metazoa > Arthropoda > Thecostraca > Balanomorpha > Balanidae > Balanus > Balanus nubilus. The sequence continues at coordinate 1,823 of JARFNZ010130021.1, forward strand.
AACATGTTTGTATACGATTTCTTTCGAAGACTTTGGAAAGCGTCGAAAGGATGCTGATTGGTCGATAGCAAGTGTATTCAGATGGTGAGCCTTTGTTTTGTTTTATTGGTTTGACGCCTCTTTGAATTTATAAGGAAATTTTCCTGAAGTTAAGGATTTATTATACCACGCCGATATCGGTCTTTGCCATTCAAGCACGTGTTGAGACAGTTTTGTAATCAACCATCAGATAACTGGAAATTTAATCAACATATGGTGATTATCAATTTGATAAACCACGGCCGAGAAGTTTTCCTGTGCTTTTGATATAATACGGGTAATCTCCTTGCCAATGTGTGGTGCCGAATAAATAATGATGATGATGATGATAGCTTGGCGGCGCGGGATAAACTAATTACACCACTCGCGATTATAAAGATGCGTTTCGACTCGGCTTCACCTCGTCGATTAACTGCATATTTATACTCGCTCGTGGTGTAATGCATATTAAACAACTGTGCTAACGGTTTTGATATCAGAAGTACAATAAGTTTGAGCAATTTTACAGGTATTCACCGTCTGGGCCGGTGGGTTTTGGTCAAGGGAATTTTAAGTACGTAAAACCTCTTGTTCAGAAATAGTCATATTTTCGAGAGTGGGTACCGGCACAGCGTTATCGGTATCCTTCGTTGGGGGTTTCAGGTGGGTGGAATGTCGAGTGTGGATTGTGCCGTGAAGTGGTTGTTAAGAAGTGTTGCCTTTTCAATGTCGTCAGTAATGATGTCGCCGTTGGCTAATTGGAGCGGTGGAGTGGTGTCGTCTCGTTTACGTCCTGTCATGGCACGCAATGTCTGGTGATATTTGTATGGATTGTTTTTGTGAGAGTAATTTTCGAACTTGATTTCGAAGTGTTCGTTTTTTAGTCGCATATTTATGGTAGTTCCTTTGATATCGCCATCTATCCCAACAAAAATAATCCTATTTTTGTTTTGCAATTTTGAACAATCTATCACGTTTTCTAATATTTCGCTTTGGTTCTGACGTTATGCATGGTTTTTATTTTGGCCGATATTTTTTACGCTTAATCGGAATTGAGGCGGCGGCAGATTCGTGTATTGCAGATATACACGCAGATATATTTGTTGCTGTGTCTACACCGTTGTCCAAAATATGGGTCCAATCAATCGTTAATAGGATAGTCGTGAGAAGAGGAGCATTTAGCTTTGAAAAGTCCCAAATATCTATCAGAGTTTCTCTAGAGTTTTCTGATGGCGGTGTCACATTCAACTATTGATGCTGGGAGCTCTCTGTGATGACTCCAAAATCTGTGCCGGCAATACGCCGAAATATATAATAAGTTCAAACGTCTAAAGGCTGAAACACGGCACATTTTGCGTCTCGCTGGCAAATCACGTCTCTCCTGGAAATCGCCTGGAAATCGCTTCACCCGCCGGGACCATTTCGCTTGTGAATCGCTTTCCGTGTGGAAATCGCGGCTCGCTCATGGATCGCTCTCGAATCGCGTCGCATCAGAAGGAATACTACAGCATTTTTCATCCGGTTTAAGACAAATAAAATTGGATTTAAGACAAATTTAATGTTAAATCACGTGCTAGTTGTCTTAAATCGAACTTTATCTTAAACCGGATTAAAAATGTTGTAGTCTGCTATTCCAAACTTGCAGTCAAAATGCGTTGATAACAACAGCACGGGAGTAAACTCAAACATAACTATAGAAGGTAGCACAGCTGTACACTTTTATGGAACAGACTGATAGCTATATGAAAATGCAATTAATTAGAGTAAAGTTTTAATGTTGCATACACATCATGCCTTCAGTTTTTTTTTTAAAGGGGACAAAGTATTTCTGTATTATAAAACAAATATGTTCGTTTTTACGATCCCCAATATTTTAAAATAGTATTGTCGTTACCACCGATACGGCCTTCGATACGGGCATCAAAACAATCAAGGCAATGTGTGCAAGGCTGTTGTTTGCGGCAGACAGGCATACCTAAGTTGGACCAAAAGTGTATTCATTTTCTTGCTGTTTGTCATCATGCCTCGGAGGAACTTGCTTGTCAAGCTGAAGCTGTTGCTGCAGCTAGGTAAGGCTCGGGAGCGGCGCAAGCCCCGTCGGCATGTGCGCGAACAAATCCGAGAGATACTAAGGGACCGTACTCGTCACAGCGAGTGCTTTACATTCGTAAGTCGCTGCGGGAGAGGGACCCAGAGGAATTCCGTAACTACATGAGGATGACGGTCGATGTCTTAGACTCGGTGCTGGCGACCATTCGACCCCGCCTACAGAGGATCGACCAGTACCGCGCGACCGTGACGCCGGTAGAGCGGCTGGCGGTGACCCTGCGATTTCTGGCGACAGGCGACCAGCTGCGGTCTGTCGCGAGGAACTACCACATCGGGGCCAACACCTGCGCCATATTATACCATATTATCACTATGGCAGCCAACTCTGAATACCGCAAATTGTTTATTTGCCGCAACCAACTCACGGTCATCGCCAGCCGACGCTATTTCGCTGCCGTTTCGCCCGCGATGGAGCAGAAGAGTTGAAATGGATTCAACTCTTCGGCTTGCAAATCGCGTGGCACCTCGTGAGAAGCGATTCCAGAGCGATTCGGGAGCGAAGACAGGGATAGATTCGCGGGCGGAAAAGCTAAACGCGAGCGAAAAGCGGGCCGAAATGGAAGCGAAAAATGTTCATGTATTCCAATGGGAGAAGCGAGACGTGATTTGCACGCGAGTGAGCTGTGTTTCAGCCTTAACTCCCGAACCAATAGCCGTAGCGAGACGCACGAGGCGGCGATCGAAAGCTCTCAATGAGAAGATTCTAAAGCGTACTTAATATTTTTTTTTTAAACGCCAAGGTCAAAGGTCAAGGTCAGGTCAAAGGTCAAAACCACGTGTTTCCGAATTACTGGCTCTAGAGACAATACTATCAAGAGCAGCGAGACCAAACTCAGCCAGAACACTTTCGATTAAGAGGGGAAGATACTGCTGGAGGATAACTCTCATATTAAGCAAAGGTCAAAGTCAAGCTGAGGTCACGAAAGGTCACCATAAGCAAAAGTCATATGGAAATCGTGCGACGCATGTTACATGGTTGATTTCAGACGTATAATTCAATGGTAACAATGATTTTGATATTTGACCCCAAGGTCAGGTAAAAAAAGGTCAAATTTTGAAATTTTTCCTTTAAATATTAAACAATTGTTCCTGATGTTTCGTCTCCTGAATCCAATGATGTATTTTGTTTACGTAAAACGTCAAAGACGTAAAAAAAACGCAATAAAAAATTACGTCATCCACAGGTATACTCATTGGAGTCATCTGGGGGTAAAAAAAAAGATGTTGCTTTGAAATTTGGCACACTGATAGGTTAGAATTACTTCTTTTACATGTATTCTTGTTTTTTGAAAATTCTGCAAATTTGGTATTTTATAGGAATTTGCCACCAAAAATGTTTATTTTTATTTTTAAGCTCAACTCAAAATTGTGAAAATCCGAGATAGCCATTTCATAGAGGATGTAATTTCCCGTCTTTTGGCGGGTTTTATTTGGAATTTGCTTTTAAAACGCGATGTTTTACAAGCGATTAAACATTCGTCGATTTTTGACCAAAAATGGCGTGACATGACGTCATTAAAACGTCATTTTCTAAAACATTCGCTGACCGATCTCGCTGAAATTGTATAGGAAGACGTCAAATTGATGCGTAATAATGTACTGAACGTTTGATGTCGATGTCTAGCGTCGTTTAGAAGTTATTGAGAAAATCCGGGACGGGGCAGATTCTGCCCCCCCCCCCCCCCCGCGGGGCGCGGGTTAACACATTTCGATTTTACATGTTCTACACGTTTTGGCATACTGAGCCTTGAGTCCAAGACTATCCTAAGAAAGTTAAGCGAGTTTACACGAGGAATAACGTGACCTGAAAAAGCGTGGGTCAGACGCTTGAAGCATAGGTATGTATGTACATACCTATTGCTGTTTCTGGTGAGTCATTACTGCAAATTTGATATGTAAAAAAGATGCAACCGTTCGTCCTGGACCAGTCATCAATTATTCATCTATTGTCATCTATTGCCTGTTGCAAACGAGGAATAGCATGCTATGAGTCGCCGTCTATACGCCAAATAGCACAATCATCAGGAAACAAAGAATGGTTAATAAGGGAAGAAACCGTGCCGAATCAATTATTTATCATTACGTTGAAAGGTGTTGGAGACAGGTAGCTTCCTTGCGGTAATCTATTTTGAAACGAATGTGTGTTTGAATGCACTGAGCCATCGAACCTGGAATCTACGTACGCTGCACCGGTAAAGAAGCCTACCAAATATCGTGCGATGTGTCCTCGAATGCCCATTCTATGAAACTTCAACATCAGCACGCCATTGACTGGAGGGGGGGGGGGGGACATTATCTCCGGAACCAATGATCGCAGCGAGACGTGCGAGGCGGCAATCGATAGCCCTGAGCCCTCTACGAGACCACGCACCTAAAGCATACTCGAAATTTCGAAATTGAGGTGACGTTCCAGGTCAAAGGTCAAAATCGGGTGTTTCCGCGTTACAACCCGTGAAGACCGCACAATGCGTAGCTCTGGGCTCAAACTACGACAAAATACTATCAAATGTTAGGTGAAGGTACTATATGAGTATGGTCCTCATACCAAGGACGGGTTAGAATCAGTTCAAAGTGCAAGGCCAGATCATAAGAAGTAGGGGAAGACGGGGTAACCCCGACCCCATAAGCTCTTTTGCGTCTCGGGAGGAATGTGGCAGTGGTTGCAGTAAAATATGAACAATTTGTTACTATTATGAACCGAAAAACTTCCATTTTATCAGAGGATGGCAAAATTATGCGCATTTTACAAAAACCTTGAATTTTGGGGGTAACCCCGCCCCTGGGGTAATGCCGCCCACCTTGGATACAGCATCACTTTCATGGATGTCCTTATGACTATTTAAGTGGTAGGTGTTTCCATGGACCCCGAGATGTTGTCCAACTGATCGTGTGAGAGACTGAACGATATTTGAAGGATGTAAGAACCAGGCATTCCGCAGTTACTGGATGTGAGGACCTGTCCTGGGCCCTCTCAGGTCTGGCAAGGGCATCCTAAGGCCTGATAAGACCCCTATCAGGCCTTGTAGGACACTCCGAGGCCTGACAAGAGCCGTCTCAGGCTTTGTAAGGACCTTTCAGACCAGGGAATAGCTCTTTCAGTTCGAGGAAGAGCCCTTTCTGATCTATCATGTGGTCTCTCAGGCACAGAATAGCCCTCTCAGGCCTCGAAAGAACCTCTCAGGCTTGGCAGGGAGTCCCTCAGGCCAAACAAAAGCATTTCTAGGCCTTGAAAAGGCCCTCTCGGACCTTACAAGGTCCTTCTCAGGTCTGGTAACGACCCTCCCATGCCTTGTAAAGGCCCTCTCAGGTGTGGCAATGACCCTCTCAGGCATGACAAAGGTTCTCTTATGTTTGCCAAGAGCTCTCAATGTCTGGCAAGGATCATCTCAAGTCTGCCAAGAACGCTAGCAGGCTTATCAAGGACCATCTCAGACCTTGAAAGGGCCTTATCAAGCCTTCAAAGGGCCTTATCAGGCTTTGCAAGGGCATTTTCAGGCCTTGAAGGGGCCTTTTCAGTTCTCAGACCTGGCAAGAGCTCTCTAGCACTGCCAGAGGGCCATTTCAGACCTTCTTGGACCCTTGCGTTCCCTCAGACCTGCTGAGGGCCGTCTCAGGCCGAGAACTACCACAGGTCTCTCAAGGCTCCTTCAGACCGACAGAAAGTTTCCTCATTGACGGGGCAACAATCGGTCTGAGAGGAACACAATTTACTGGCCCCTCAGTCGTCAAAAACCTGGCATCGGGCCGGTATTCGAACAGATTCAAATAGGTCATCAGCCGGTCTGAGAGGGCTGTTGTTTGAAAGAGCCCTTCCTCCCTTACGGGGTATGAGGCACAACACATAACGGGGTAGCACCGCCCATCCGGGGTAACCCCGCCAGGGCGGGCGGTGCTACCCAGTACGCTACTATGACGATAAAACAGCGATGCAGCAGAAGCCAACACCGTTTCGGTCACAGCGCGTGCTTGATTCGAATTGCCTGAATAGTTACATACACGAGACTAAAGCATTTTGGTGGTTTCCATCTCTGTCCGACGCACACAGCGAAAACTCATGAATACATAAAATGGCAACAGATACCTATCAGAGCGAAATCATCATTTTTCACATGAACAACCACTTAGATGCCGGAGTTCACCTTTCCCTTCCGCACTCTGTCGCTTGATCTACCTGGAGGCGCATCAGCTAGCCATCTACAGTTTATATATCACGAGATCCAGGGGTGGGCGGTGTTACCCGGTGGGCGGTGCTATCCATGCTTCCCCTATACGTATTCAGTACACACAACATTATATCACTACCGATATATGACTCAGAATCTGTGCTAACAAAATAATATGCGATATGTGATATGTGATATGTGCGGCCCGTCTGGCCAAGCCGGGACGGCGCCATATCGGCAGATACCGTCCCGGCCCCGGGGAGGTCTGGGGGGTACCGCCCCGGCCGGGGAGGGCTGAAGGATACCGCCCCGGCGCTCCAGACGGGCCGCCGCCCCCGCCCGCATCGCTTCGCAATATGCGCTGTAACGAAGCGAAATGACAACTTCGTAAGTGTGCGGTTGTGCCATGGCCAGAACTTCTGGTAGATCCGTTTCAAACTTTCAGGATTTGATGAGAGCTCAGATGTTTGAAACTTGTGTGTCTCGGATTTTGTATATCGGTGACCTGAGGTCGGGTCATTTTCGTGACTTACCCATTATAAGTCAATAGGCGAAAATTCAAATCATTCTTATTCAATAGGAACGAATCGGATCAGGTTAATTATTTGCAGGATGATGTCTCCATAGCCCATGCTTGATGTATCAGTTGCAACTTTTGACCAGCGACCCCTTGTTAGGTCATCCGAGATCATCCGAGGTCACGAACACTTTTTGCCAATAACCTTCGACAGAGGAGAGATAGAGACGTTCGAAAGGCACCAATGTATTCGTCTCGTCAAGGCGCATCGACTGATTTGCAACTTCAACTACTAAGGTCACCTTGACCTTGACCTTGGCCTTGTGGTCAAATTTTGAGATTGACCTTAACATGTCAAAGTTGGTACCGGTATGCTTCGACTGATATGCAACTTCAACTACTAAGGTCACCTTGACCTTGACCTTGGCCTTGTGGTCAAATTTTGAGATTGACCTAAACATGTCAAAGTTGGTACCGGTATGCTTCAACTGATATGCAACTTCAACTACTAAGGTCGCCTTGACCTTGACCTTGACCTGAGGTCAAATTTTGAGATTGACCTAAACAGGTGAAAGTTGGTACCGGTATGTTTCGAACCGCCTTCATGAGTGAAACACGATGGTGTCAAAATAATTGTCCTATCTTTCTTAGGTAAAAAGTTATTCACGAACACAAATTTTGTTAAAATACAGTTATTTTGCATTTGATGACCTGTGGAGCCTAAACTGTTAACATGAGGTCAAATATGATGACACAGGCGCAAATATCAATGACTTTTTACTGCCCTTTTCGTATTCCTACTAGCTATTATAGTATTTGGGATTATGCGAAGTTTCTTGAACTAAGTCTTATAATATGGCAAATTTGACCTCATTTGACCTCATTTGACCTTCAAGATATTGACCTAAGGTCATGAAATTTGCACACAATGTTCCCCACCGCCCACACCTTCCCCCTCCCCCCCAAAAAACAAAAATCGTTATTCTAGCGTTCATAGTAGTTATCTGAGATCTTAGGGGAGGGTCAGAATCCCCCCTCCCCCCCCCCCCCCCCATCCAGGGCGTGTAATTCTCAGACCACATGCACGTCGCGTGTTAAACCCATATGGGACCCATGCCGATCCCATGTGCATTATCATACCTTCACCATGCCAATGTGCCCATCTAAACCCCATATGGTAACCACATAATTGTGTTATGTGATTTTGACGATTTTGACATCATCGTGTTTTTATCGTCAAGGCACGTCGAATCACATGCATAGTGACCTCTTTGTTCACTTTTAAAAATTTGACCTCAGGTCAAGGTCACGTGGTAACCCAAGTAGATTACGTTGGGTCGAAGCGTCTTAGCAAAACAAACATATTGGTGCCATTTTCACATCTCTTCCTTCACTCCGTCAAAAGCTATTGTCAAAAACTGTCCGTGACCTCGTCTGACCTCAGTTGACGTTGCGGTGTGGTCATTGACAAAGCGCACCTGGGACATCAATAATAACATGATAAAGCAAGCTATTGAGAGAAATGGAATGATCTGATGCGTATTCTTCAATTAGGAAGAATTTGAATATTCCCCCCATTGACTTATAATGGGGAGGTCACGAAATTGACCTGACCTCAGGTCACCAATCTACGAAATCCGAGATATAGACATTGTAGGCAATGATATCCTTATGAACTTGTCAGCCAGAAACTGTGGCTATGGTACGACAGCAAACTTGTTTAGGTTGGGTCACTGATCTGTCCTTGTGACCTGACCTTTGACAACTTTGGGGCAAAATTTTCACACAATGTGCATAATTAACGTCCAAACATGTATGCATGCCAAAAACAGGGACGCTGCGCGCCGCCGTTTTTAACTGATCTTGAGAAACCTAATGGTTGTCTAAACGCCCTCCCCCCCGTCACAGGGGGGGGGGGGGACGGCGCGGGGTACCGCCTCACCCCTAACCACCATACTAGCCGTGATGTAACATACGTCACTACTCACCGTGATGTATACCACGGACAGTACGACTCGGACAGCACTGCTCGATTAATCCGTGTTAGCTGTTCACGCCCTAGAGGGCCGGCTGCGCCTCAGTTTCACGCCCTAGAGAGCCGCCCTAGCCGCGCCTCAGTTGAGACTTACTCGACCGTGGGCGAACGGACGTAATGGAAAGTTCTGGTAACTGGATCCTGTTTGAGCGAGAGACTGACGTCAAAAGGACCTCATTCAGGTCGCGATAAACGGGACAGGGCAATCAACAATGGACGTTACCGCATGCGCAGCTTTCTGGCGGCGCCCGCGATCTGCTTAATTGAAACTCACTATTATTTTTACGAGAATGAAGTTTAAAATAAAAAAGAGTAGGTGGTTCTAATAAGGTATGGCATGACCTGTAGCGTGGTATGCGTCACAGATGGTGGAAGAGCGTTGACATTTACCAAGTACGAGTGGTAATGACTATATGAGGTACGATGCCGCGGTAGCCAAACGGCTCTGGTGTGACATGCATCCGGCGGTAGTAACCCGCGCCGTGCCGGGGGTGTTTAGACACCCCCCCCCCCTAAGGTTTTTCGACGATAGCGACAAAACGGCGGCGCGCAGCGCCGCCGTTTTTTGCACACCTGTTTCGACATCGATTGCGCACATTGTGTCAAAGTTTTAACGCGAGGTCATCTAAGGTCAGGTCACCAGGTCAGGTCACGTGACCCAACCTCAAAAAAAGTTTGAAG
>JARFNZ010130032.1:0-11344 GCA_031763405.1 Balanus nubilus
GGTAATTCTGTCAAATGCAATCATATTTCACACGAAAACAATAATGCCAACACCTACCATAGCTGATGCAACGCTTCGCGCCCGGAAGTTTTTGCACTGTGCAGGTTCACCTTAACGTGTTTGAGTAAATGGTCAATAACTTTGTCAATTGTTAACGGATTTTGAAACGGAAATTAAAAAAATAATTATCGTGAAAAGACACGTCGTTTGATAAGCAGCAACACGTAGTAATGATAGACAACCACCAAAAATTAGGCTAAAGTTAGCCAAAATTCGGCTCACCTTAACTGCAAATTTTGTCCTTTTTTAGTGACATCAGCTCGCATCTGGTATGACCAAGGCCATCTGGTAAAACCAAAGCGATTTTAACATAAAACCTGCTCTTGAATCATTGATAGTTAGTTTTCAGATAAGCTGCATTGTGCCATGGCGTTTTTATATGGAAGCTACAATTTTGCTATCTTAGTTAAAAAAACATGTTTAAGGTGAACTATTCCCTTTAAATCCACAGATAATGTAAAGATGGACTGCTCGAATGATAGCACGATGTCGGTGATTATTGATGCCCCACAGTCAATGACACAGCTCTCACCATAGCTTCACCATTGATAGAGGCTCATAGCTTCACCATTGATAGAGGCGTTGTCGCGTGGTAGTCAAGCCACCCCATGCGAGCTTCAAGCATAATGCGCTCTTAATTGACGGGTGCCGAACTCAGACCAGTGTTATGAATGATTCCGCTAACACCAAAGACCCCCTCTAATGGTCGTATCGGCTCGCCAAATGATTTGTGCTTTCTCTGGGTATAACGAGAGTCAGCAGGGTGCAAATTACGCCCCCGATATGTGCTGTAATGGCCCTAATGTCCCAACTAGCTGCTTAACTGTCTGTCTATATGGCAAGCGTTACCAAATAACAGGCCATTCGGCGAGCGTGGGCATGAATAAATGTCCTCCGAAGGACAAACACCTGTTTCATTTCTCGACCTCGCCGGTCAAGGTTTGCATTGACTTATTTCATGTTACCACAACATCCCCATATTACAAAAATATACGGGATGAGCAACTTCATCCCAATCGTTCAATATTATTTAATGTTTAGGGAACGTGACTGGCAGTTTCCTAATGATCCCTCCAAACGTCCATTAACTTGTCTTCTCTGCCGGGGGTGCTACCGAACGATTACCCATCCACCTGCACTTCCCCCTCAATTTAGCCCTCTCATGGAGAAGTGGGGCAGTCATCTCTATTAGGGTACGGAGTGTCGGGACGAAAGCAATAGGCTCATGTGCTGCTTTTTCATTTTTAATATCCAAAGAATCCATATCTATCGGTTCAAATGACTCGATTATACTACCATTGTTATTTGGAACATGTACGCGACTGTAAGGAAACAAAATGCTGATATCTGTGTACATTAATAACTCAGTTATCTGTCCTTTGTATAGCCCTGCTCTGAGAGTCCATTTCTAATGCGTATACATTTTGAGTGCACGGCCGAACACGGTTTTTCAATTGATTCAATGCTTAACTTGATCCGTTCATTAACAGAAGTGTTAATGTACACCCGGAAGTGATAATGCACCGCTGAGCCCGAACTCTCGAAAAATTCGCATTTGACTATACTCTTGCCCCTATATAGCCTTGCTCTTGCCACAGAACGGCCTTACCCTAAATCGTTTTATGCACTCGTGACATTAAAGATTCAGTTTATGAACGAGCCGAAGGCGAGTTCATAAACTGAACCTTTATTGTCACTCGTGCATAAAACTATAATAATGATAATGCTTATAATGTAATTATATGCATTTGCTGCACAATTATGATATTGCCATGTTACCTTATGTGTGCGAATGGACCATTAATTTTACATGCAAATTAACACCGTATCGAATAACTCTAGCCCCACATCCATTTTTCATTTAGACAGATGCCGCCACGTCCATCCCCAAACGTCACAAACAATCCATTCGCCGTATTTCATCCAGCTACTGGTGCGGTTTTGGCGGTCGGAGGCACCAGAAGCCAGTCGGGAATAGCCAGCCATTGAATGCAAATTTCCCGGTGTGTCGGACTGTGATCCAGCATTCCATTCAGGCGTTACTTGTCTGATATGGGAAGGAACGTCACACCGCCCATGAAGCGCACCCATCGTGGGGGAATCTAACTACAGTTCTGGGATCTGCACTCTGTTTGAACGTATGGCTTTACCAAGAAAATTAATCTCGTAACACATGTGGTGTTCATGATTTAACAAACCTTGAATGCTTCAGTTCAGTACTTCGTTCAAAGAAGCATGTCTCGTCTTATTTTAGTTGGTTTATCGGGAGTTGAACCATCGCTACAATTATCTTCAAGTTCTCTTCAAAATACTTTCTGAAAAGCTTGGTACATCCACCTCTACTGCGGAATTAGTGAATCGAAAACATTTCCTGTTCTTCACAAAACCAAAATGATAACGAACAAGCTATTAGCAATAGGCTTTGACCAGCCACATTTCCCACACCATTGATAACTCTGTCTGCAGATCGTCCGTACCTGTCGTCGGTGTCTGCCATCGTCCGTACCTGTCGTCGGTGTCTGCCTTCACATCGTCCGTACCTATCGTCGGTGTCTGCCATCGTCCGTACCTGTCGTCGGTGTCTGCCTTCACATCGTCCGTACCTTTCGTCGGTGTCTGCCATCGTCCGTACATGTCTCGGTGTCTGCCTTCACATCGTCCGTACCTGTCGTCGGTGTCTGCGGGTGTCCTTCTGCGGGCGTCCTCTGCGGCCAGCCTCTCGCTGTGCGGCGTCCAAGCGTCTGCGATTTATGAAGTGACTGCCGCTACCGTGCGGGATTTATCACTGACATGGGGCGGCCGCGTGTAACTGATGAAATGAATGCACCTATCAGGGTCCATCGGACACTCAGACATACATTGTAACGCCCGTCACCGTGCACTGTCGCAGTGTGCAGCCGTGCGAGCGCCGTGCACCAACGACTGGAGATGCCAGCGTTTGCTCCAGAATGTGAGGTATCATGGTTCATTATGGTCGTTTGCGACACCGTTGACCTAACAAATAAGCCGACGCGATTCCAGTGTGGAGTGGAGAGAATCCAAATACCCGACTGAGGCCTGCGAGGCCCTCGTTTTGCCCGCAAGCTGTCGACTAACTAGTTTTTGAGAAGAACGCATCAATGCCTCGAGCAGTCACGCGATCTTCACGTGAAACCAGTCTGCGATGCATCAGGTAACGCAGCTTGATGGGCGGGATATGAAAAACTGAACTGCCATAACGTGTTTGATTCGGTTTAGTGCACGCGTTTGCACGCTACTGCTCGATCGCTCGGTGTTGGTATAGGAAAACACGAGGCGCCTGCATTTTCGAAGCATCATTAATGTAAACGACAGCTTCTCCCATTTCCATTGCTATCGTTCTATTGTAACAAGCATAAGCCCTCAGCTCAGGCAACAAAAACATCAACAATACATCTACGGCAGAATCAACCACAACACATTCGAATACAAATCGAACATGATGGTGTTAAACTCTAAACAACAAGACAACATTAACAACAAAATGACCATCAATTCCTTGGCGTTACGGTGCGTCGACTGCTCCACATAAACCACTCATTGACCTGTCACGTGACTCAGTGACCGGCCGATTGTTGAAGGTCACGTGACATGGTGATTCAGGCGCCGCAAAAACGTGATCCCGCGGTCGTAACTTGGATCCATTCCACCACATCTGAAGCATGACACACACAGAATGTTAAAAACACGAAGCAGGAGGACGGGAAAATATAAGGGGTATGCCTTACGAAGTTTAGCCACTCTTCAAAATGCATTTGAACAAACATTCACCCGTTTAAATGACACCTCTTTCTTTTTGTTCGTTCACTTACTCGCAACCTTTTTTGTCCCTAGGTGACGAGTTTTTCGTCGATGTTCTAGAAATGGGCATACATTGCTTGCGCCTTGAGCGGCATTGTTAATGCTATTTAAGCTGTGCTTCAAAGTAAACGCATTGAGAAAAACCCGTCCTCATTGAGGTAGCTTAGTTACGTATATGGCTACAAAGCGCAGAAATTTAAATTGCAAACAATGGACACTAGTTGCATCATTTCACCTGAAACGCTAGCTAAATATGTATTTTTTCACTTGCATCAGCCCGTGCTCGTAAATCCAATTGCCTTCAAAGAATCGCGCAGAAGGCTTGCATGACATAAAACATAACAACGACGGCAAAAACATACTTTTCAATATCAATATGCTAGAATTATCTAAGAATTATATGCAGGCCATGCTGCAAGCGCTATGTTTAAAATAAAATAACGACTATCACAAGGATGAAGATAATAATAACGTGTAAAAACTCGTTGTTACAGCACACATTATTTGATATATAAAAAACGTGAGACGGTAGTCATGTCCGGGTAACGTCAGTCTACCGTCCACAGGCTACGCTGCACTGACCTTGTGTAACAGCGGCGAACACGCTGGGATGACCCAGGATGGTGCAGGCGCGGGCCCAGCTGCTGACCCCGGAGATCTGGTACCGTCCGTCAGGGTTCAAGGTCATCAGTGACCCGCCGTCATCCCACTGTCGGCGAGGTCAAGGTCACAGGAGCTGAGACCTGAGGTAAAGGTCACGAGCGTACAACGAGAAGAGATAGTGAATACAGAGGGTGGCAATGCATTGCCGCACTTCTGTAATGGTTCTGTGGGTAAAATCGGGAGTTCGTTGATGTACAAACGACAGCAATGATGAACACCTCGAGTGTCCAAGGAGGTAACATTGTAATGCTGGCATTTCCTTTCGGCTCATGTATCTAGGCAAATCCCAATAAAGTGGTGAGTCAAATTCTTTTAGTAGACTGTACTACATTTACCTTTGATTTACTTTCATGGCCATGTCCGAGTATGATTAATTCATTTATTTTCTCTGTCTTTAGTCTTGCCGGGGAATGCTGCTGTCCCCTTAAGCCAATCTCAAGATTTATGAAACGCTGTCCCCTCAAAGACTTAACTCAGAAGTAAATATTGATGGCAGCCACTGTATGGTGTTCGGACCTGTCTGATGACACTGTATGGTGTTCGGACCTGTCTGATGACACTCACATGACTGTGTGGTGTTCGGACCTGTCTGATGACACTGTATGGTGTTCGGACCTGTCTGATGACACTGTATGGTGTTCGGACCTGTCTGATGACACTCACATGACACGTCCCCGAGAACCGCTCTCCTCCGGCGCAGATCATCGACTCGTCCACCTGTCCTGATAGAGTCTCGTTACACTCACTCAGAGGCAGCATGGGGAGCGTCACCTTCCTGAGGCGCGCTGCCGGCGGCGAGCCTGCAACGAAAGGTCAGAACAGAGATCAACACAGAGGTCAGAATACCGGGCTAGCGCAGAGAGTCAAGCAGAGGTGAGAGTAGAGGTCGGACTAGATATCTGGGATGTGATAGAAAAAGAGAGGCATTGTTGATATGCGAAACTAAATTGTTTGCAGCTTATAGCAATTAGAAAATAACCGAAGGTTGTTTGAAAATAGACAAAACTATTCATTAGATTTGTTTTTAATTGATAACTGAAGCTGAACGCGACAAACTTCAGCATAAGCTGCACAATATTAAGCATGACAATGGAAAGAGATTCACTCTGACGCTGAACTTCTTGATGTATAATTTAATCTTCCAATACTGTACTTTGTGTGAGGACATACCGACAAAGATGGCGCCCCATCCGGCGGCTGTTGCCTTTGCGGGCGCCGGTCCGGTCTCGGGCAGGCAGATGGGCGCCACGGCTCCAGCGAGCCGCTCCAGCGGCAGCGGCAGGTACAGCTCCAGCAGCGCCAGGTCGTGACCGTACGTGGAGCTGTTGAAGCTCGGGTGGACGGTGATGGCGGTGATGGGCAGCCGCAGGGACCGCGGGTTCAGCGGGGAGTGGGAGCGGAGCAGGACCACAGTGCGGGCCACGCTGCGGCCCTCGACGCAGTGGGCAGCCGTCAGAACCCAGCGGTCAGAGATCAGACTGCCGCCGCAGAACGGTATCAGGCCCAGAGGGGAGATCAGACCAACCTGCGGCAGAGGAGATCATCGTCACACAACGAAATTGCACTAATGCAAATTTCATCACTTGTGCACATGAAAGCAAGACAACAGAATCTAAGCCAGTGCGTAGCCCACCACTGGTAACAGCGGGACATTCATGCTGATCTGTTTAGAGTTATTGCCAGTCATGATTCATTTTTGTTTAACTTACGTGCCAGGGAAACTCGTATCGCTTGGAGAGCGACCCTCCGACCACTCGTCCTTCCCCTATGACCTCGGCTGCCGCGTCGCTGACGATGGTAAGGGTGTCCACGTCCAGGTCTTCATCGGACTCTATGCCGTCCGCAGAGCCCAACTCCGCGGTCAGTTCCTCCTCTTCAGGCTCCGTCTTTGAAAACCCGCACTCTCAACAGACGGTTCGGTCAGCCAGGTGGCGTTAAATGCCTTTTTCTTAAGGTGAATTTGTTATTGTGGCGATTAAAGGGACATTGTCATCACAGGCGGTAATTTAAAAAAATGTTAAAATCAACGTAACGAATTTTGTGTCACTGATGGTAAGGCTGAAACGTGCAACCACGTCACCTAACAAGAGGTATTAGGAAATTATTTTTGACTCACTTCCAACTCTTAAAAGAGCTGCGTGCTTATGCTCCGCTCTTTTCCGGCATGATGGCCGCCACCATAAAGATTGCATGGAATTTGGCGCGCTTAAGTTAATTAAATTAAAGTGAAGCTCATCACATATATACTTCACATTAAATAAAAAAAATTAATTGTGTATGACTTTAAATAAAAGATTATTAAAATAAATCAAATTAAATTCATATACAAATAAATAAGTTCCTGGCGTCACGTTCTGCTATGCGGTTTGTTTACATTTATTCTACGTTGCCAAGAAGAATATTCAAATTCGCCGCGGAGGATGGACCAAAGCCGGGCGAACTCCCAAAGTACAGTAAATGGCATTGCGTACTTAATTTAGCCATAGCATCGTGTTGATTCATATTTTCGGAAGATAGAGAGAGGACTGTGTTTGACTAAAAAATAAATGAAAATATAACTTCCAACGGAAAACTCGATGATAACATTCTTTTGTCGGTACACTTCAAAATATTTATTAAATTTCTTCTTCAAATTTGGTGCAGAGATGGCGCGATTCCAGTCTTTCGAGAATTGATTTGATAACGAAAGGTACCTACGGTTTTACTAAAACCAGTACGAAAAGCCAGTTCTTGAATGACGATTGCAGGCAATTGAGGTCGAAGTTTTTTAAACGGACTGGCCTGGTTTAACAGGGGAAACTGGCTCGAACACATATCACATATTGTATTTTAGGTGACAGTGTCCCTTTAAGAACGCAGTGTGTTCTGGGAGCAGATGATGTAGGATGATGTTTACGTCTTCTTTTCAGCATTTACAAAGTAGCATTTATGAACAAGAATATGCGAAGCTTATAATACGAAGTTCGTGTAATCACCACCACTTCGCTGCTAAATCGTTAAAGCAGTTGCTGGACTCTTACTAACATTGCAAGACTTCTAAAATGATCAATATTCCACGAAAAGCTGTATCCTTTCCCATGAGACAACAATGATGATTTCTCAACTTTATTTCACCTGAGACCGCGCACGTAACTCTAAAACACCTTCCTGACTGTGCTCCTTAACGGGTATGTCGATGCTTACTACATGGGGATGACGTGTTTCCATCGGTGAAGAGGTTGATGAACCTGGTGAGGGCGCCCGTGAGTCTCCCCTGGAACACCCCTCTGGCTTCCAGCGGCACTGGTAGCGTCTGAAACGGTCACAGAAGTTATAAACAGTCCCTCATGAAGAGTGTTTACATCCTTGCCTGTAAATCCATATGCGATATAATGAACAAACTAGGCAGCATTCTGCTTGGCAGCTGTTCTATCCTTCGTTCAAAGCACAATTTGACCAAAATGCCAGGCAATGTGTACATCCATGCAATAATGAAAAGATGTTGCTCCAGGTAAACAAGCCAACAATTTGCATGCTCACACACAATTTTTAAAAGAAATACCACAAAAATAGCGATGCATTTCTTAATTGGATTGCAGAAGTCACTTAAGTTCCTGATTGATGGCCTTACCCGTGTGGTACACGACGTCCCAAATAACGCACAGAGCCAAGTCACCACCACTAGAACGTTGACCTGAGACATGTTCAGTGCAGCGGCCTGCGAACCAGCCTGTGACCCGCAGCAGACTGACCTGCACCCCACACCCAAACCGCGCCAAAAGGACCCGACGCTAATGAAAGTGGAACCGGAGGGCAGCGTAAAAAGCTGTTTTAGACCGGCAGCGACTGTTTCACCGACTTGCCTGGCGCTTGATGGAGGCGATAGTGGGGGTAACTGGAGCAACGAAAGAAAAGTGAAATGGCCAGTGTTGAATGTGAACGTAGGTGACCGTAGGTTACTTGATTGCTATATTGCTTGCCTGTTGCTTGGTGACTGGATATCAACCGGATATAGACACGATTTTTGATTGGGAAAACCCCTTTAAGCTGTTACTGAGGAGTCGACATGTAAACAGCTATATGATTCCCTCAACAATATTGTAATTGATTAATGAACACATAAATTAACGAAGATCGAATCAGCGTTCAGATTTGTTTACGTTCTGAATTTAACATTTCCCAATGCTCAACTGTTGTCTCAATATCTACGCAATAAGCATTAAAGTTTTTGTTGGCATAAAACATCTTCTTCCATGGCCAAAACGCATAAGATTATTTTTGAACGTTAAAGACATTGCTTTAGTCCACCAATAAATCAGCTTCAGCAGTCAAGTAGCGTTAAAGTAGGCATTAAATCAGCTTTACATAATCGAGTAGAAAATATGGCTCACGTCGGATGGTAGAACGCTACTATATGCCGCTCCCTTCTCACAGCAAGAAGCATCTGCAGCCCAACCAGCTTATACGGCGACGATGATGATTTGTGTAGCACCTATAGTAACGCACCAATAACCTATAAGATATCAATGCCATTGATTTGTTTAGCCTGCAAACCTTTAGTGGCGAAAACGCCTCTTTTAGTTCAAACGGATAAAGTGTAATAACTATTTTTTCGCCTCACAACAAACTTCGGCTGTGGGGAAAAAACATTTACGATGAATGTGTACGAAAAATTCTTCAAATTTCCTACATAAATGGAGTGTCAAACTGTGACAGAGATAACCCTGTCGACTGACAGTTTTTTCCACCGCAGGACTTCGATACGTTTTTTTACGGCTAACCACTGGTGCGTGGGTGGCAGAAGCACGTGTTCATCCTGTTTGATAACATATAGAAGCGATAGTGGTAATTTGTTAATGACGACAGGCCACCCCGCAGTCTGGATGTAGCATGTGGGTGGTCAGTTACCTGTTTACCACCCCCAGAGGGGAGACCCATGAGGCGCTTCTGTTTGTGGCGTCCAACCCTTGATTAGCCACGATACACGCTCTGGAACTCTCTGGAACGTGGTCCGAACCCCGCCCCCAACACACACAACGCACCGCCGCGCTGGCATCCTAACCACCTCCACGTCAACATCCTTCGGAGTCCTAACATTGCTGAGATCCCCAACACCCTTCAGACCCCCTACACCCCTCAGACGAAACGAATCTGGTCCAGTTTCCCGGCCAAGCGAATTCCTGAGCGGCCTGCTCGGGGCCGCGATCTCTGCCGGGCATCCATTACCCCCGCTACACTCAACGTCTCAATAATTTGCTGGGAACGATCCAAATATCACATCCATCACTGCGACCGCGGTGCAGCTGCGTGTGGGCGCCCCCCCCCCTCCCCTCGTGATAACGGGGGATGGGATGCGGAAGGTCGCGGGGTCAGGGTCACGAGCGCGGGTCGGCGGCGAAGGAGACCGATCGGTGCTCCCATCGTGCCATTGTTCCCGGTCGGATATCTGTCCAATGTCGGCTTATTTGTGGGCTATTGTAGGATGTGGCTCCGGCTTCTGAATTGGGCTATTTTCGAGGGTTTCGAAACCAGACAGCAGTTAATATGTAGTGTTTTTTATACTTGATGATTTATTTTGGGGACAATAAAATGTCCGTCTGGCCAGTAACGTTATTAACCTTTCGCAAATAGAAAGCTGTGGCCTGTGGTTTGTCTACATGTTAAATATAAAAATACTAACATTTTGGGTCTACCGAAGGAATTTCCAACCCGGTGAGTTGGCTTTTAACAAATATTTATCATCATTCTCACGAGAAACTATAGTTAGCTCAAGGAGACAAAACCTTCATACTGTTCCAGAATAGTTATCACTCAAAGAAACCCTACACATGGCAGGCTTTCTTCGCCTATGGTGATGCGTCTTCGGTTCTCCATTAGTATACTGTCTAGAGAAAAGAAGACGTAGCACTTCAGACATTGTTGCAGTCTACAGGAGCTGGGCCAGACTACCGTTCAGTGTTTGTTTGGTGTTATTCATGCATCTCACGTTCCACTACAGACAGCCACGTCCAGCTGCTATTGTATCTCCCCAGAAAAGACCAGGGGCAGACCGAGGGCCCATATTTCGGGAGAAGCAAACTACAAATATTTGTCTTTGTAAGAGGCATAAAGTACGTATTAGCTTTAAATCTGTCTCAAGTGATATTCTGTTGTGATACGCTATTGTTTATATAGTATCTCACCTTCAACAAATTCTCATATCTTTTTATTTTCACTGGGAGATTTGCGTCTCCTTCGATATAATTTTTGTTTTCGCCTAACAGTTTGCTTAAGAAAGATGTGCGTCCGTAGATACCTGACGAGCCGTGTGCCTGAACGCGCCTCTGAATCACGCCGGATCATCCAGCAGCCCCAAATCAGGAGACGACATCGAATAGGGTCTCCAGGTGGACGGCAGTGTCCTGTTTTTATCTTCGAGCGGCACCGTTATACCTCTCCGGTGGAGACGTGATGCGGCTGGCGGCGCGTCTCATCACTGCCTTCAGTGGCTCACTCGGGTCACCACGTGGGCCAACTACAGTACCTACTACTAACCAACGTGGACTACTAACCATCCTGGACTACCAACAAGTCGTCCCGTAAGTGGCGAAAAACGAAACCTAACGCTGGCATTAGTCCTGTTTACGTAGCATAAACAAGTACTTTATTTGAATCCTGTATTAGCGTTTTTTTCCTGATATTTCTCTAGATTTGAAAAAATATCGTTGAATATCGCAAATGCTGCGAAATAAGTCGCGTATGTTTCTCATTTGATGAAACGATCAGCTGCGATAAGTGATGCAACCTTCCCTCAAAGAACATTACTGGCACCGACAGAATATTT
>JARFNZ010130043.1:0-11344 GCA_031763405.1 Balanus nubilus
TTGTGTGTCCTCGTAAGTGAGTTTTCCATCTACGTGAATATCATTCGTCTCTTAACTTGCATGAAAACCCGGAGATGTCATGAAAATAAGTCACGAGGTTCGACGCGTTTCGAAGAAATACTGGTTTAAAAAGTATAGCTGGGCAAACAAGTACTCGTGGAGCGCAAACCTAAGTTTCAGATTGTTTTCCGTTGCATACAGACAAGAGATAGCAAAATAACTTAATTTTACTATTTAATTGATTGCCCTGTGTCGAAATACATCCTTAACTTTAAAAAATTGAGAAAAAATGCATTCCTTTTAACCAGAGAGCTTGAATGTTTGTCTTAAAGCGATTAAGATTACGGCTGCATATCAAAATATGTAACCATGGCATAATAATATCATTACATTGCAAAGCCGGATGTGATTTCGAGGATTTAGCCCAGACTGAGTTGTTGTGGTTTCTAGATTGTTGTGATGTACTTGCTCTAAATGTATGCTTCTTAAGTGATGTAAGTATGTATTCTATTTATACCTCGCTCCTTGTTATGACATGTTATGATATTTCCTGCAAACATGAAAATCCATTAGATGTTTAATCTGCTTCGCTGCACTAGTATTTCTGCAGTTACGTTATTTATCAACATTCATTAATTAATTAAAGGAAACGTAAGGATCTCGAAAATGTCAGCTAAATGTATAAATTACATTTTTTTCTTATTTCAAGTTCTGTTTATGGTTCGTAATCTTTGAATGATCTTTCAAATCTAGTGCCTTAATAATTGTTTTTGATCTGAATATTACACATGCTAAAGTCGCTAAACGAGTACCAAATGACAGCAATCCTGAAGAAACATCCAATAACTTTTTAGAGGTAGATAAGTTTGAAGGACGTTACTTAATACAAATGTAATAACCATGGCAGTATGTCCCGTTTTCAGCGATGGCGTATCTTCATATCTGAATCGCCTTTCTCAACGAATGTAAGGTGGCTTTTGAAATCAATCTTACTTCTGGGAATGTTAATGAAATATTTCTGAGGTCAGACGTGTTTGAACCAATACTGGTCTGAAAAGTCCTATCGGAGCAAACAAGTACTCGTGGAACACAGACCTAACTTTCAGAGTTTTTTTCCGTTGCATACAGACAAGACGTAGCAAAATGACTTAAATTTAATATATAACTTATTCCCCTGTGTCGAAATGTATCGTAAACTCCAACAAACTTACATTCCCTTTAAGTAACGGTTTAAATTGTATATTTGCCACCATAAGCATGCCGCATGGAAAATGTTGGTTGGACCATGGTTCATACTTTTGTTTCAGATGTTTTCTAGTGAAATGATAAAAATGAATAAATTGATCCCTTTGGTACATATGAGGAATGGGAACTTAACAGGTACACCAAGTCAAGAAGAGCTCAAACCTGCAAAGATATCTTCCGTGAGGTGTTTAGATTTTCCACATCATGAGGATAATCTCAACTCCCTATGGTACATTTCTTTGCAGATTTGGGCTCCTCTCGCCTTGGTGAATCGTTTCCCTGAAAACATGTTGAGTCACTACATATGCCTCCAAGTTTACCCGGCTGTCTTTTGGGGCTACACAAAATAGGCAGGCGTTTTCGTGAGCCATTACTAAGCTCACTCGTGGGATCTCCGTCGGCACTTTGAGGTGCATCCATGGATGCGAACATTATTTGTGTCTTGGGCGAGATACGAGCTCCGCCTACACATAAACGACGACATGGTCTGACGACTCGACTGATTACGCCAAACTGAATCGACTGAATACTCTTTACCGAGGATTAGGTATCAAACGATGTATTTCCCCGATCTTGTGTGCCCCCCCCCTCCCCCTCCCCCTCTCCCTCCCTTCCCAAGGCCGTTTCAGCTCTCGTCGAACCATCAATCTCGTTCGTCAATCCCTTGGAGACCAAAACGAACAAAACCTCCTTCTTTTCCAACAAAACATGGTGGAAAGGTAGCGACACTCGCATTATCATGCCTCAATGAACAACTTACCTTGACACTCACTACTCCATCATACAACGAACCAACTGCACTTCCCTTATCCTGACGCGTAACACGAATCATCACACCGGGATTTGGTGATGGCAAGACAAGCAAGACAAGACTGGATAGTCAAAGGATAATTGACAACCATATGCACAGCAGCCCCAAGAGTCCGGTTCTGGAGCTACTCTCCCACGCACATCACACGGCCTTATACAGCGACTCGGCTGTTTGACAGCGGTAGTCCGGGTCCCACAATTGTTTCTCCGTGCGTCGGAAGCCCGTTGTTGTGACATCCAGTTGGCCAAAGGTAGTCCGAACGTCTCGACACCTGAAAACGTAGGACACGTTTTTAGAGTGCCAGTGGGCGCCTTGGTCCCAAGGAGATATGATGTTTGGTGCACAATTTAGAACAGTGAAATATATTGTCGTTGTCATAGGGTCACCCAAATCGCCCAGGTTGTAAGAATTGCACATTAAATTGGATAGTTTTAGAAGTCTAAGATCACTGATTGTACTTGACGACTGACTGCACTTAATAATCGTTTACATTAAAATTATCAGTTTTATAAATCACCTAACACTCTACATATATATTGATTATTTTGTACTTGTTCCCTTATCTATATTATTTCGCCTCTGTAATGTGCACCAATTACATTGTGCTGAACATTTCGTGAATTAAAAAAAAAATAGGAAGCTGTTTTCGATAATTGATCTGTTGCATGTCGATTTTGATATTATGTTTTATGACAAATGAGACAAAATCTGACAAATGAAAGACGCATGTTTTAATTGAACTATTCGGTTTGGAAAAAAATAACTATTTTGTTTTCCCTCCTAAATTTCCCAAAAACGACTCTCCTGAAACAGTCGGTGATTGATCGAGACGACCGCATCGACGTAAACGTATTGTAGCAGCATGGTATCAAGAGCGTCGGTAAATGGCTGCTTCCACGATTTCTTCAATTTTATATTTTATTGAGCTTTTCTCGGCTTTCAAAACACTTATTCAACAATAAACACAAGACCCTATAAAACGTACATCTAAAAATCATGTCATCAGCTGCAAGACGTCTTTGAACGGGATATTACAAAACAAGGTCACGTGGAGCAGGCAATTTAATCCAGGTGGAAGTCTGGTGGATCCGATTATTCCGGTGGTTGCAGCTCAGTTTATTTGGAAACATTTTGTTTCATTTCGGAATGCTGTTCTTAATGCATGTGTAGTAAAGGGCATGTAGGTATAGAAAGTTGTTTTGCTTTCATTCCAACTTTCATTTCTATCGCTGCCAGTTTGTGATTAAGTATTTATTAAATGAAGGTGTCTTCTTCGTCAGCAAGTCAGCTGCACGACTATTTCACTTGAGTATTTCACATTTCACTAGCTGAAATATTGATGGATGGTCGAGGTGAGTTGTGTCATGTATTGTTAAAAACACTTCTTTCGATTTTACCAACATTTTCCTTTTTTTGTGAAACATATTATGTATAAAGGCATACTAACTGCAAATCTTTAGCCTTCCGAGCAGCTTTTGCCGTCGGACCGTTGTAACGTACTAACTTTCCTGTTACGTCACAACTTTGCCTTCATGTACCTGATTTATTAATTAATCCCATTTTCAAATACAAATTAGGTAATAATTCCAATACCAATTCGAGGCAGGCATGCACCAAATATTATCAAATAATATGAACTTTCCTATGGCACTTACATCCCACAACGTGCAACCGGTCAATAAAAAAGTTGAATTCACCATACCGGCAGTTTACCGGCATTACCGCATGATTACCTGCGGCAATAAAAAATACCGGCATGCCGGCAACGCGGTAACAAAATATTGCATCTCTAGTACCTGACATGGGCACAGGCACAGCCTGTACCGCGTACCGACATTCGCTATGGAGAAACCGAGCACCGACTTGCTCCATGTCCATCATGGAACCCACCCACATTCCAGACTCATTATATTACAGGACTTAGTCGCGTGCTCTCTACCGGGGACGAACCAACACCCTCCCTGTCCCCTCGATACCCCGTAGTCTATCGCCACGCTCTTTACCCACCACAGCACCCACTTCATCCCTCTGTCTGCCAGGGCACCCACGTCCACCCCTCTGCCTAACCATCCCCGATAGCACCCCTTCCGGCCTCGCGGCGGGCCGTCTTCGGCGAAACATGGCCGTCGTTCTGCAAACAGGCCGGTCGGGGCAGCCCTGTTCCACTGGGCTGGGAGGGCTGCGAGCGAGTGGAGCTGGCGTGCCAAGGGAAGCTAGTCAGCGCGGCGGGTGGGGCCTGCCGGGTCCAGCGGGCCGGGGTGGGGCCTGAAGGGTCCAGCGGGACCCCCAGGCCGTACGGCAACTGACCGGGACACTCCTTCCTGACCGGACCGAGAGACGCCCGACCGGTTACCGGGTGGGAGGGGGGGGGGGGGGGGGGGTTACGGGGGTGGGGAGGGGGATCCCACAGCCGGTGAACGCGGCAGAGACGCGCCCGGCTCAGGGGAAGGAATACCGACAGCTCATTGACCTGGGGTGCCGACGCCAGCGAGTATCAGACGGCAAGTCCGACGCTCGAGTACATGTGTCACTGTCATGCGCTTGAAAATGTGCACTCGAACGGCAAACAAAATTGTTGCGTTTCTTTTTTATCGTCAAAAGTAGGATACCTATAGACTACAAAACTGTAAATTTTCATGAAGAACAGTCTTTAGATATTGCTCATTTCGTTACCAACACACGTTTTGCGACTTTTGTCGAGACGGGATAGTTATTTTACTCTTAAACAGCGGTGTCGCATGTCTGATTCTCAACGGACGGCGACAAAGTCTCAACAACAGGCACGCCTACAATTGAAATCGCTCGGTCATCACTAAAATGAACGAATACAAAATTATTGATATTTTGTTCCTTTGCGGCATGGTGTTCGTTTTAATTCTGGTTCCTTCTATCCTTCCACATTCCCAACCGGTCTGAAATCTGAAAATAGACTAGGAAGCTTGCTGATGAAGAATGGACTATGGAGCAATGTTCGTCATGGGCCGGGCCGGCCCTATGGCGGGGGCTGGGCCGCCAATGGGCCTGGGCTGGGCCTGCATTGTAAGGAAATCAATGGACTCTGGATGGGCCTGGGCTAGAGTTTGAAATTATATGAACAATTCCACGTAAAAATTGAAGTATATTTAATCAGAGTTTATCGTTCTACGCGATAAAAATGAAGTTATATCTTCATTTAGTTATAATTAAAGTAAATGTACTAGGATTATTGTATTTCCATGGATAATAGCAAGTTTATTTTAATAGGTTGTGCTGGGCCTGGGCCTAAATATTATGAGTTTGACTGGGCCTGGTCTGGGCCTGGGCTTGGTGCTCATGGGCCTGGGCTGGCCGGATTGAGCGTTGGCGGGCCCATGGCGAAAACTGCTATGGAGTATAGTGTTACGCTCATATGACACTCAATATTTCGGCGATCCGACAATTATTTTAGAGTTTTTCACGAACTTCGAAACGTCTTGAACTTGTCATTACTGAGCATTCATGATAACTTGAAAGTGCCGAAGTCTTGAAAGTCTTCGGCAGACTCTGTGGACACCAGTATTCCCTAAATATATCAAGATAAAAAAAACATGTGAACGACAGCAACGGCCGCTTACATATTTCGCAAGAAATATCAGGAGCCCTTTTGCAATTTTTAGCATGGGGTAGATCGGATTAAGCAGAAGTAGCAAGTCCCCCAATACCCACAAGATCGGCATTAACCCGAGTGAGTTCACGATAAAAATATATCCGAATTGAAATCGGCTTTGTCCACCACCTTTGAAGAATACCTTATTCGCGGTTTCTATCTTTTACTGCAATTTTCTCAACTCAACCATCGCAATCCCTATTGACGCTTTTATTATTGTCCTATATACGCTGTACCCTATCGGGCCACTGCTATCTCTGTATAGATCCTCGCCGTCAGACGAGCTCTAACGAATGACCAAACAGGACCGGTTCGAACGGGTAATCTCCGTCACCAGAGCCCGCTGGGCATCGGACATCGGGCTCGGACATCAGACATCGGACTCCTGTCCAAAAACCCGTCCAGATCTCAGCCCGGATACAATGATGTAACTCCGGACAGTAATGGGACGCCGCCAATTCGCCCATTAGATCAATTCGACATGGCTCACTGCCCGCTCTTTACGCTCCTGTAATCATGTTTTTTTACGGCGCGCTGATAAAAAGACGCGTGTTCCCACACTGGTCCGTTCTTGCCCGGTGCTGAGGATCGGCGGCGCAAAAACGGGGGATCGTCGACGATGCCGTGGGACGTTTAGAGCGGGGTTTATTCGGGCGCTATGTCAGCGGTGTCGGCCAACTGGTTCGTTAGAGATTCCGCGGTCACTTCGTCCTTGCATCGTGGTGGGATCGTGAAGGGAGATGATTATTGTTGAAGTGAGACGTGTTAGAAATATCACATCAAGAGTCAAGACTGTACTTTCTTTACTGTTTGTTTATGAAAGAAAGTAAATGTGTGTTTATTGTGTCCTTACTCCTTTTGGTAGGTATACATTGTAATAAACACATGGCGAAAGTATCTTTTGCCGCTTCCTTTAGTTCTCCGAAATGCCATATATAATCCTGTTTACTTTTTACATGGTGTCAATAGATGTGGATGGCACCCCATGGGCATGGAGCCGTGCTAACTGTTCATCTGGAGTTTAAATGCATGATCCGAGTAGGAAATTGTGGTGTCAATCGGGTAGCCAGATTTTTGCAACTCAAAAATTTGCAATCAAAATTTTGCTGACCGATTTCGTAGCTGCTGGTCAAGCGTAACAGTTTTTGGATACTTTTTGGTCAGTCAAACTCATATTAAGGCATTCACATTTTTTCTTCCTTAATTTTGTTTTCCAGTGAATTCCCACAATGTTCTAGGAAATAATAAAACTATAACATGTCATTAGATGAAGATGGAATATATCGATAATAGCAGTAAGTGATGACCGAATAGGTGCGTCTCGGCAGCATCTTCAAAAATTTGTCAAATGTAGGTCATTTTCGAACTAAAGTAAAATCGGTCATTAGTTGGTGTACCAAAGTGCCTCCCGTTCGGTGAGTGGTCCGGTATTGGTAAGCATTTTTGATGACTCCAGAGGGGTCTGTTCCGACATTTTTATAATAGGCAAAAGTGGCAATAGTCTGGCTGTTCCTCTGATTGGCTTCGCGCAATATAGGTATAGGTATCCTCACAGC
Source organism: Balanus nubilus (assembly GCA_031763405.1). Classification (NCBI taxonomy): domain Eukaryota; kingdom Metazoa; phylum Arthropoda; class Thecostraca; order Balanomorpha; family Balanidae; genus Balanus; species Balanus nubilus. Next base: position 7,238 of record JARFNZ010130043.1, read on the forward strand.
ATAATAGATATCCTATTAACATATAGGTATCCTCATAACGCATATATGTTGCAGTGAACAGAGTTTAGAAACACCCTTTTCATGAAATAAATTTTATCTGCCTAATTTGATTCAGACTTTGGCAACTTTAATATCATATTTCATTGAAAAAAGAGTGTAACTCACTTTGAACCTTCCCTCAGATTTTAACTAGATCATTCGACAACATGTGATTGTATCATGCTGGCAGATTAATGGGATACAGTCCCTTGATTAAAACACGCCATCTGGAAAGAAACCCTATCCTTCATTTCATCAATTTCGTTTCCTCTTCTATTTTAACTATTATTTCTAACATGAAATGAAAAAGAAACGCTAATCATTTTCGGTGTAGTGATAAGGCGAGATTGATAAAGACGTGCTGCGAATGCGGAAGGGATATCAGCCTTTTACAGACACGCTCTTCATATCTTCCAGTGACACTCCTTCGCACCAAACATTTCCCACGAAGCAGTGTATAAAAAATGATCCAAGCTATGTGCACATAATCCGAGCATTGTCTGTTGAAGGGAAGACAACAATTTTCGATATTGCTGACAAAAGATAACATAGCTAAGCATCGATTTGTTTTTGTCAACTACTTGTCAGTGAGTCATTTTCGCTTGCTGTGATCGTTGGAAGCGACGAAAAAGTTTCTTCAAAACGGGCACCGTTAGATACACATCACGCCTCGTAGATGTTTACTACCTTCCATAACTTCTCTAAAACGGTATTAGCTCATCGTTGCGTAATTTTCATCAAGGCCACATTTCTGTCAGAGGTTAGGTTGCTGTAGTTCAACATACGCACGAACATTTAATGGGTTTCCATAATGAACCGCTAACGCGGTTACGTGAAAATGGATCCGTAGTTCATTTTCGCACTATAATAAAAATGTATTCTCTGTTCGACATTTCGCAAATTTAACTGCTATTTCTAAACACATCATACATTATCGCTTAGGTTACCGAAAACTATACAAAATATTACATGCAAATTTTCTCTCTTAGCTGCTATAGTGTTAACTCAACGATGACGGGCAATGTCACCTCCCCCGTAGCAAGCAGCCATGTTACAGCCATGCCATAAGTTACAAGTCGTTAAAGACTTTGACGTGAAATTTAAGGCATGAACATAACTTCTCGTACATCTATTTTGCGTCTTCTCTGCAAAAGTGAAGCAACTCCTTTGAATATGTGATCAACTTGAAGGATGATAGTAACGGGGCTGCCAGAAACAGCTGTTTCACACTGACAAATGAAACACATGTGGTTCAACGACTAAATGTGGGACATTTGTGATGGTATGATCCCGATCACCCTGTATTTCAGTGGAAGTCTAAAGCGGGCGGCCGAAGTAGTCGCCTCTTTCCACCCGCCGACCCGTGTATCTCACCATTTTCAACAACACCTCGCCAACGTTATGTGGGAAGCTATCCATGGCCGCAATCAGCTGTTCCGTGGCCCGTGGGTCACACTGGTGCTGAACAACCTGAGCCAGGGTCTGCGACCAGAAGCTGAAGTCCGGGCGGGACTGATCCAAAATGTCCGCTGGCTAGAGGTGTTTTCTTCTGCGGGAGATGATCCGGTAGTTGAACTTCGATGCAAGGATCTCCATCACAGGATGATAAGAGTGACATCATGACATGGGGCGCCATCCTCCCGAAAACCAGTAGTCTTTTCAGTTGTGTAGATCTGTACGACTAGCTACATTTATGTTGGAGCATCTCCAGAAACTATTAGTTGAACGGGGGACGGACCCTTAAAACCAGTTGCAGTGGACCCGCAGGCACTTACCAACGACCGTTTTGACCCAGCTAGCACCTCTGGGCAGCGTACCGCCTGTACCTGTCACGCCAATACTGTAGCTTCTGTTCGCAGACCTTATCTCAGGTTGTTCAGTATCAATGTGAGTCGCGGACCCCATAAAAGCTGAATGCGATCGTGAATAGCTTTCCATAGGACATTGACGAGGCGCTGATGATGAAAATGGTGAAATGCACGTGTCACCAGGGCCCAATCTTACCAAATGCCGTCCTCGCGCCATGTCCCCCAAAAGTGCCGTACACGGACCTTCCTACCTACATTAGTAGGGCAACCCGATGGACCGAAGTACGTCATGGTGCCGCTCTGGCCCGAGGATCGCCGGCCACGGGATCGGCAGACAGCTATCTGTTCGCTCTGATTGGTCATTTGCAACGCCGGAGAGTAGAGGTGCACTATTACCTTACTACACCCACGACATTTTCTAATACTTGCAGCATTTATGTGATATTTGAAAATGTATGACAATCGTATTGAAGCGAATGGTAGGTGTTTTATGATGCGGGCCCGTCCTCCCATGCCTTCATGACACGGGCCTAGCCGGCGGCGGGGCAGGTGAAGGTCACCGGCTGGTGGGGTCAGGGGCGGCCGAGGCGGCGAATGCCAGTTGTGCGTGAGCCAGCCGTCCACGTGAGTGGGTTGCTTACTATACCATCAATGGTCAGGTGCTGGAGATCGTCTGTGTCAACGTAACACAAAGGTAATTGTGCAGGATTATGGTGGTGGTGTGGTGTGGTGTCGGTATAGTTGTCTGGGAAAATATTGCATCTCTTTATCTGGTGTTACCGGACATACGTACACGGGGATGTATTCGCCGTACAAGGGACGTATTTGCCGTGCATGGGGACGTATTTGCCGTACCTGGAAACGTACGACACTTGGCAAGATTGGGCCCCATGGAAGAGGCGGTTACTTCCGCCGCCTGTTTTAGACTACCACTTAAGCGCAGGGTGATCGATATCGTAAGTACCAACACGAATGTCACACACCCCATAGTTGGTTCGTATGTGTTTCATTTACGTCGATATGAAATATCTGTGTATGAAGGCCTCCTAACTTATCACACTTCCAAATGATCACTCTGAATATATGGCGAATTTAGTGACATCGCGGCATACTTCGAGTTTGACTAAAACTTCAGCTGAACTCGAAACGGACACCAAAACCAATTCTTGGTAAAATACAATAAAACATCAAAGATAGCGAATGGTAAGGGGTAAAAGCGGCGATATTGGTGTTTGGTAATTTTGCTTAAAAACTTTACATTTAAAAACCTACCCGCAAAATAAAAGTGTAAATGATGCTAAAAAACGAATTTATTTAAGAAACACACATTGGCGATTCGTAAACCAAATATCATAACAATATCACCATTTTGTCTGACTTACGGTTTCCAAAGTATGCGGATATCGGAACGCATTTTTACTCGCGATTTTGTATTGATCAGTACCAGCCACGAGCAAATGAACATCGCCACTGCATTTTCAGGCAAAACTGTCTAAAAAAAATGATGATTATTTAAAGTCTGGTTGATCAACGGCTGGTCATTTCCGCGTGTCATTTGATCTGATTAGGTGTCCCGTTGTACCGTCGCCGCTTAATAATATTCACTTTAAAAAGGATTGATGTTTTTTAGTTATCATGCTAATAATTTGAGCACTCAGTGTAATTTAGAGGTGATTTGCAAGTGATTGGTGATTTAAGGAAAGAATGCTGTAAGAAAAAGATGCTAATTTTGATTCTCATCACCTGGACCATGACATGTGTAATGAGGAAAGTAATTACGGATCCTATCCGCTTTCCCAAATGTCATCTTTGTATCTACATCTACAAACTAGTCGGTGGAGATACAGAGATGACATTTGCAACTAGTGCAGCGCTACCATTGCAAGGTGCAAACTCTTGTCTTGTTGCTATTACAATGAGCACGACCGTGTTAATACTTTAACTTAAAAAAACACACTCCAGTCTTATTTTGCCGTTCCTCCACATTTACAGCGACATCGCTCGATGACGTGAAATGGGTCCCCGTCGGATCGACTATTTTTTGCGGGATACTGCAGACTGCTCTGCGCCGTCCCTAAACCAGCGGCTCGTTCGTGACGTGGCCGCCGCTGGGACCGATAGGCCGACTGTCGGCGGACGGTGACGTGACAAAAGTCCGCTCAAACTCCGGTGCAACTGACAGACTCCGGCAGAGGCCGCCCCGGGCGTGGCCGGGCCGCGCCGTGACGCCAACGGCCGCGGCGGCGGCGGCGGAGGCACC
>JARFNZ010130054.1:0-11343 GCA_031763405.1 Balanus nubilus
TGTGTGTGTCCAACATGCAAATTTCACTCGTAAAGAAGCTTGTAGGTGCTTATCACCAAAACGCCGGAGTTTATAACTTCGAAGCCTCTCAAATGACGCAACGTAAATATTACAGCCGTTATCAGCGTGGTCGATTACCTCTTATATGAGGACTTAAGCGAAACCAATGACATGACATGATGATGTTGAATTGGCACCTTGACTGATCGATCTGTGCTGGAATGTCCCACGGTTAGTAAACCGCGTCATACTGCAGCGGGGTCGGGACCTTAACAACTGCCACAGGTCCTGCAAAACATGTTCTATAATGCAATCGCAGTTCGCTAAATCTTGTAGAACGGTTCCTGTACGAGGTACAGACGGCATGTGCTACAAGTGCGATTAACAACCAGCACCAGGCAAGTTGTGGTCGCCTGACCTGCTGCGGATGTGCCTATAGCCCACGGGTATAGCAGTTTCTCGAAAACAATGGATAAATGTTCCACTGGACATACCTTCTCGAAAATACAACTTCATATACCTCCAAAGCACACAGTCGATCGACTCCAAGTCCGTTGAGCGCTAATTGATTGAAGGGTGTAAGACCACGGCAGACATTTCGGTTTGCAGGATAAGTGGCAACAAGTCATCTTTGTGCACACACGGGTAATTCGACCGGTGCCAATGCCACGAAATTATAACCGCATTGACAGGGGCGACAGTGATGTTACAAAGAGGACGCAACTATCAGCTGGATACAGTATTTTCGATTCAGTCAGCACCACAACCGTTGTTCATTGTACAATAAGAACTTGAAAACAAACGTCATGTAGGTATTTACCCGAAATCGAAATATTTTAAGCCTGGAAACCAACAGGGAAAAAGCTGCTAAGGCTGTGTCATCCATCACCTAGCATGCTCTTCATACACATTAATAGGGCCCCAATCGGCCAGAAGCGGTACGATAGCATTCTTTTCTCATAAAATTAGAATCCATTCATTCAAGTGTTCTAGTACATTGGTTTATTTTTTAAAGTTATCTCATCTCACCTTAAGTTATTATAACCAGGCTGATGAAGGTCACAGTAGTGATCGAAAGCTTTCGTTACGAAACTGTGCAACTGGTGTCGAAGATAGGATCTGTATAGTTTCAAGATGTTCCAGATCAATAACTCCATCATTAGGGTAGCCACCTCACGTTAATATTCCCTCGAAATGAACCTGATTAAAACTACCTTACGAGTACATGACGTCGTGACCACACTTTTCAAGAATGATGACGTCGCAGGTCAGGTCAATGACTCAATTTTTGTTCCTTTTCGCCGGGTGGGATTGCCAAGCAAAATAACTATATTGAACGCATAAGAAGCTACTAAATCGGCATGAATCGTGTTTCTGACACTTCCAAGCACCATGCTAAGCCTTTGGTAGTCATGGGTCGGGTCAAGGTCATCCGAGGCCACGAGGTCATGTTTACTTTAATTTTTTGGGAGGGGGTCAGTTTTTTATCAATAACGCGAAAAATGGCCCTAAAACATTGTTTTCGCCATTGGAATAGGAGAAGAAATGAAAATACGGAAAATTATCGGAATTCGTAGAAATGTCAAGAGAAGTGGCCGTTTTGAAAAGTCATTACTCCGTCATTTTTGAAAATCTTTACTTCAAATGTTGTGCACATATTCATCGAGCTAGTCTGTTACACATATATTCTGTTATGTTTTCTAATTGATGAATATTTTGGAAAATGCAACAAAAATGCAAAACTATGAGTTTAGTTTTTACCAATTTTAAAATAATTCAAAGTATTACAAACCCGACAAAGCAGTTTGATAGTCTTGTTTCTTCATTTCCCGCAAACCCCTGCTTTTGGCCTAAAGTGGGGAAAAATGACGTCACTCTGGCGTCATTTCTAGTTGACCTATCAAGAGCTCATTATTTTCCTTTTGCCAATATGTGTGGAATTGATGTAAGAGGCCTGCATAGTATGGGGACGTTGCTAACGTTATTTTGGGAGATATCAGGAAAAAAGGGAGGGGCCCTTTTGCCCCCCCCCCCAACACACACATCGGGGCACGGGTTAAGGCTTCTCAAGGACTTTGTATGGGACGTCAGGCACATATTAATTATAGGAGATGGTCACATGGTGGCCAAAGTCGGAAGTTCAAATATGTTTTGTGGAGGTTGAAACCCCAAAATCTATTTCATTTTACTTAAAGGGAGTGTGTCTACTGTTTTTATCGCCCGAAACATTTTAATATAATAAATAGCTATTGTTTTCACGTTTGAATGAAACAAAAGTCATAGATCAGCCTCAAATAATTGAAGGTATGCTTGCTTGCATGCTTGAATTGTTTCAGCATATTTCGGTACTGAAGCGACTTTTTCTATGACATTTTATGACAGCGATTACGAGCGGCAACAAACAGTCGAAGCAGAACTGGGGCTCTGTTTGAATGCTGCTATCAGCGCTCACGAGCTGTTTAATCGAAATATGATTGGTTGACGTTATCGGTATGTTGGCAAGTTTGCATCGAATTCTAGTGATGGAAGCAGGCTGGGGTAACACTGCTAACTTTTGTATTCCACACCTATGCTGGGGTAAACGGAATTTCTCAGCAACTAGGGCTTTACTGGAGGAATGCAAGTATGACTTGATTCAGAAAAATCTGCCCTACAATTCCATGTCCATAACTCCATGTCGCCAATGTCAGCAGACACACTACCTTTAAGCAGCACCGTCAGCGATGATTCTGCATTTCTCGCGCAATATTCTACACCACATCAGTTTTGCCGTCAAACTACAAACAGCTCAACAGTATTTGAATGAATGCAGGGTGATTTTTGTTTTGTTTTTAAGTTTCTACTCCTAGCGGACCGAAAATGGTCGGAATACGTGACGAATTGATATCGCGCAATTTGTTTTCAGCTATCCATCGTTCGGTTTTAACAATGTCAAAATTATGTGCTTGCCAGTGAAAGACAAAACTGTTGCATCCCAGTGTTAGGGGGGTGGGGGGTATGCACACACCACTGCCGATTCACTCATAATGGAGTTAGAGCTTCGCTTTGAAAACAAGCGCGTTGCTTGTCATGAGAGAACGCCATTGATATCTCCTTTGAAGGTCCTGGGTTGTTGACCTGAGGTCAGGTCAGCGACCCGAACTATTGTGTTTCAATTTTTGGGAACACAATTGTTCTGGTCGTTGACCTGACCTCAGATGTCAACAAATAACCCAGTGCCTTAAAATTGGATATAAACGGCTTCCGCTCGTAGCAAACAGCACGCTTCTTTTTAAAATCAAAGCTTTGACTAAATGAGAAGTGAATCGGCAGGGATATGTGTATTGCAACACTGGGATGCAGCAGTTTTGCCCACACTGGCAAGCCCATAATTTTGACTAACGTCGCTACAACCGAACGATGAATTACAGAAAATAGGATGTCCCAGATCAATTTATCACGTGCATGCGCTTTTTGAACGCATTTCGACCATGTTCGGTCCCCCGGCAGCAAAATCTTGTTACTATACCTCGTTCCAAAAAGACAGTGCAGCCGAAGTGCCCTCAGCAGTTCAGTAATTTGCATTGGTAGGTAGACAAATAAAGTTCGTTTGAGTTTAGTCACGTGCTGTTATCATTAAAACGCTTCGGCTGCACACTCTTTTTGAAACAAGGTATAACAAAATCGCTCTGTAGATCTTTCATGGGTAAAAGGAGTTAAGTTGCAGGTCCCACAGCAAGTCCAGAAAGAATTACCTCTCCTGCATGTAACGGCAGTGGATTTGATCGTAGGTTTCTACCAACGTATGCTCGAGGAGATATATTACATACACAGGGCACCTATTAGCGCAGAACCCGGGTGTCTCAGGCTACCAAGCCCTTGTCGGCTGGTGCTCTGGGACCACTGACTTTCCGTTTAAAGTTGTTTCCGTTTCCGTAGGGCTTATGTTTTGTCTTGGTTCTGTTCACCACTCACCGTCAACCGTCGCTTGCCCTGGAACTCGTGCTGGATTCGTGCGAATGCGTTTCCAAACTTTGTGTGATTCTACTCCGCCGTTGTGTGTTGCACCTTTTACCTTGCGGCATTGTTTTTAAAAAAAATGAACCGCCTGTTTTGCCTTGAGTGAATACAAAATGTCCGGTACTTGCGTGTCATTGCTTAGTTTTCCTACAAAGCGATGACACGCATGAAAACTCTTTTGATCTTGGTCATTTTTATAACTGATGTTGTCTTTTTTATTAAAGCATTCACTTTGAAGGTAAACTACAAGAACCATCTTGGAATTCATTCAGAATGATAAAAATGTGGCATTCCATCACAATAACAAAGTATTAGTTCCCCTAGCATGTTTTAGAGTTATGTGTGCCTCTTTAATTTGCCACTAGTGTTTAATAATAGAAACTGCATTTGCAAATGATAGCGAAGCTAGAGGAGAACCCTTTACAATGGGTTACTGATTCAGTTTGTCAAAATGCAGTGAACACATGTTGAGAACAAAATGCATGGAAGAACAAAAAGATGCAGTACATGAACATTATATATCAAACAATCATAAGCTACAAAGTAAAGGTGGTAAGTTTTGTTTTGTAAAATAACAAGCATGCTGAAGATACCTAAAGATGTATTTCCTTCTCATATTTCATGTTCTTGCCAGCCATGCGCAATGGCTTTATCCACTATGAACTGGTCCCTAGGCAGAAGCAAATCTGAATATGTTGGATGGGAACCAGCACTGACAATTATATTAATTGAGAAGGGAAATGGTGTACTTTACGTGAAAGTGAAGATGTAGCATAGAGTTGCATTTAACTTCTAAATTACTACCAGAACCTGATGCAATGCCAGAGACTAGCATGTTTGTTCAAACTCCAGATGTTTATTAAATAATAGTAAACAACAAGCTAACTTCACTGACAGATTCATTAAGAGATTATTCCCAATGTCATTCTCATCCCAAAGAAGGTATTAATGTAAGGCACATTGATTATGATGAGATGACTACATTTGGACAAGTTCAAATGTGCTTCTTTTCCAAAATAAAGTGCATTACATTGTTATGAACAGATCTGTTAACAAATTGCCTTTGAATAACTTTGAAGTATTTGAGCAATGTATGGTAATCGTGCGGTGGTGGTGGTGGTGATTTAGGACGCCACAGCTGCAATGGCTATATGGCGCCCATAACATATGGTAATCAAATTTGCTTTAAAATCAAACAGTGGTAAATGAATGTCATGGTAAAAAATAAGCCAGATAATACCAGGTCAGAATATAACAATTCCCTTTCCAACAATTACACAAAGTGCAATAAATATAGATTTCAATCCAGTTGAGATGAAAGGGATAAGTTCAAGAAACAAGTACTTGCAAACATGGAACATTCCAAAGGGTACAACAAAAAGTAAAAATGATAGCAGTGTGGGAAGCTTTGGCACCAACTTTCAGTATGTCACTGGTGAGTAAAATGAAACTGGAAATTTCTCAAAAGGGTCCAACTCAGAAGTCCATAAAATGCATGTCAGTAGTTACCCTGTGGAATGTACAGCAAGGCCAGACAAAAAATGTTTTGGAACATGCAGTGGAATTCTAGAAAAATGCAATTCAAAACAGCCTAGCCATGAAGCATGTCATAGACTGATGTGGAAAATGAGCGAAACTTTTAACTTCCTGCACGGAAAATCCATTATTCCTGGAAGGGTAACACACTAGGGCAGTTAAACCAGCAAAACACTGTTGGATACTGAAAAATACACACAAAATCATTATGTTACAATACCAGTCACAATGAATGATGCATATAAACAGTTTGAAAATACCAACTAGATGCAAGTTCCAAGTACCGCAGCTCCGACAGCCAAGAGAGCAATCACTTAAAACATTCCTGGAAAACAAAATTGCATAAAAACAGCTCCCAATGGCCTAGTGCAGGTATGGTTCAGTAGTGTCACTCACCTCCATAGCTATCCTGAGTTTAAAAAGTCAAAGTACAGAACAGCCAGGTGTTCTTGGGATCAATATTATATGTTATGTAGTGTCCTAGCACACAAATAAAACGAATATATCCAGTAACTGAGTCAGTCACACTCCATTATATGGGTCTTGATAATAGCCTCTGTAGCGTCGAGTCGATACCAGTCAGCGAGCCAAATCCCAATATGGCGTCCGCCGCTCCGGAGTGGAAATTCTTCAAGTGCCACACACAAGATATCACAGAACCGTTTAAGCAACAACAAAACACGGTTCTCCACAATTTTCACCTCAGTTCACCACTGACACGGGCCTACTTCGCTCCGAATAGCCGTTAGCTATGCGTGCACATCACACACACGTCAGGTCTCCGGCCGCCATTTTGCTTCTAACAGCCGCTACCCAGAATGCAGTGCGGGCCGTGACGTCACCGCCGGCCAGCCCGCAGCACCAGGGCAATCCACCGGGCAAGAACAGCTGCCAGGGCAAGGGGGGACAGCCTCGGAAATGTGCGGTGCCTCGGATGTGGTATGATGTGACTGGAAGTATCGCCCACCCCCATCAAAAATGAATTTGTCACAATTTCTGAATTTATTGATATAAAATACACAATGAACATTTTACACTAACTAACGCTTTCACTTGCTCCGTCACTGGGATTGCACCATTTGCGCATCTAACCTTTCATAACCGTCTGGCTTTCCGGGGTCGGTACACATTCCACCCAACCCGAGTGGCGTCTGTGATAGAGATGATGTTGAGTCCCCCCAGCTCCAGACCTTTGACGGAACTCTGCGAAAGAAGAAAGCGGCGTCAGCAACATGGGGAGGGGGGAGAAGGGGAAGGCCCGTGCTGTGGACTGAGGTCGGATAAGATTATAGGACGAATGCATCAAATAAAATGCTGAATTTGCAGGCCCAAAATTAATCCCAGAACTTCTCTTTTGACAATAACTTAAAAGTGGCTCCAAAAAGACAAAAATAAATGCGGCTAAGCCCCTACAGGCCACCATGTGGCAAAACGAGAAGTTGTAGTGTCAAGTCATCCGCCAGAGGGCTTCTAAAGAACTGCTGCGAGATGTCTGCGAAGCAGATCCAACGAGGGCCACCCAAAAGCCAACAATAGACTCACAATCGTGGCACAATATCGGCCGACTAAACCGATATTTAAATATGAAGTGTACAAAAATGGAAAGACGGGGAGGATCCCGGAGGCACAAAGTAACACACGCACAGGATGTGGTCGCGGTAAGACCACTGTGGCCTCTGGGGCAAGGGGCGGAGTTCGCCAGCAATGGCAGCGATTAATAGGGATCAAAAGGCATAGAGAAAACGGAATCGTTGGAGAAAAAAAGTCCACATGCCATGGAAACTGCTCAGCAGACAAAATATGGGGTGGAACGCTGAATAGAGCATCCAAGCAAAAAACACGCTGAAGAACCTTATCAGAGTTCACCAAAACCAGTCAAATAATAAGAGCTGATGCCGACAACAGCTAGAGACTACAAAGCAATATTAGTCCCTCTTCGTATTTACAAATGCAATGAGCAAAGAACAATTTTGATTAGAAATTTATTTAGGGGCTGGTCTAAAATCGCATTGAGTGTCATACGACCATCATAATTTGATTTCTTCGAAATGTGTAAGAAATTGCAGAGCGATTCGAGGCCAAAATTAATATAACGAAAAAAAACTGCATTTAAATGACTACTTTTAGCAGAACTTCATTTAAGTATGCATTTCAGTAACTTCTTTTTAGCATAACTTCCCAAAACTTACAAAATTTATACTACTGATGTTGATGTAAATGTATGTTGTCCTGGTGTGACGCAAAAAAAACAGCTTCCTCGGTAATGCCAAAATAGAACTAGAATTCCTTGTTGTGAGGTAGCAAGTAGAATTCGAGATCGCAAACCGGCATTTGAATGTGCACGGGCAAACGAGGAAAAACAGTCGCTTTTAATATTGGCCAAAGAACAAATACCACGAGCAAAAATTATTGTTGATTTTGAACAGCTTTTGGGATATTCCATGCCCAGTGCGCTGCAGCAAATTCGAAGTTTTTTTAACAGGCGGATCTATGAGTCAAGCATAAATGGGGAAAAGAGCCATCAGGTGACTCTTGACGATCTCGAAGCTGTTTCCTCGCATCCTATATAATTTGTTACGTTCAAAACAAAACAAAATGCTACCTCCAATCCAAACGACTCATCCAACGACGCACAAAAGTACATCGATGTATTATACCAGACACGTACAATAAACTTAAAAAAATAATGCACGTACAAGCGCGTGCAGGTCAAGAGTTTTTTTGGGGGGATAAACATCCTTCAAAGTTTAGTTCAACGACCAAGTGCTAAAAGTAACAAGGCAAAATTAAAGTACAGCAAAATTGCTACACGGTTATAAATGTTATTTGGAAAAGAAAATACCTACGGCGACTGTACTTAATCAACTGTTTTCCAAAAGACTTCCCAATGATATAGATAGGTAACAGAAAATGCGTATTTTTCATCGACTTCTTTCGGTAACTAACCCAGGAAACGATTGAGTGTGCAAAACCCGACGGCTTTTTCGCGTGGGTACGTCTATCGAGTTAAATTTATATTTTGATATGCGTGTCAAATCTAATAGCAGGAGCCAACAGGTTGAGATGTGAGAAACGCTCACGTCTGCGAGTGGTTTGCCTCAGTAGTGAAATCATCAAACGGGGGTGCATTTAGCATGCTTTTAGATAAAAAAAAAATACTTGAAAAATGCTGGATGACTATTGTAAGCATTGCCGACGCGATTTACAAAACTTTAAAATATAATTTGCTCAGCCGTGCCGAGATGAAGAAAATGGGTGTGCACGTGCGCAGGTGCAGATGCACCACACCGTTGACATGGAAAGCTATTAACTAATGGCTCTATAACCAAACACCAAATTTAAACACTGTCGGCCCAGCCGTTCTGAGATATACAAAGGGGTGTGCACATGCGGACGTGCAGATACACCCCATCCCCGACTTGCAGTGTGAAATTTTTCCGTTACATTTAACCGTGCTGATAAAAAATGCCCTGATTTTTAGCAGTCAATGATGAAAATTAACCTAATTTTTAGCAGTCAATGATTACAAATTATCTGATTTTTAGCAGTCAATGATTTAAAAAAAAACTTATTTCTAGCAATCAGAGATCAAAGTTCAAAGTATATGTTCCGAGATTTATTTACAGCAAAAAGGCAAAAGTTGGCTTAGCCTTTGAGGTAAGATGGATGCTCTACAGCAAAAAGGCAAAAGTTGGCTTAGCCTTTGAGGTAAAATGGATGTCTCTTTAGCGAGTCACTGATAAAAAATAGTACCAGGGATGAACAGTTGGAGCCTGTCGTTACCTGTGATTTTTTCCAGGTAAAATACCAAAAAGTTCACACTGCCGACATGTGTAAGCTCGTAGCTAGTGGGTCCCTAACCGTACACCAAATGTGAACAGTCGGCTCAGCCGTCTCCGAAATTATAAAAGGGATGTGCACGTGCGCACGTGCAGATGCACCCCGCCAGACTTGTGTAAAGCTCGTAGCTGGTGGGTCCCTAACCACACACAAAATTTGAATACAATCGGCCCAGCCATTCCCGATATATAGGAAAGGGTGCGAACGTATACACGTGCGCACGTGCAGAGACGTCCTACCCGTGACTTATTTAAACTCGTGGACCCCTAATCACAAAACAAATCAGAACATAATCCGCCCAGCCGTTGCGAAATTCTTGCGAGAAAACTATTTCCGACACCCCTCACGCGCCACGCGGTACGCGCCAACGTGAACGTGGTAAGCACCAACGTGAGTCGGCACTGGTCTCATACAGGGTAGGGGGGGATGGGCCACTCAGCAAAGACCGCTTGTCAATCGGACGTGCGGTTGCAGATATGTCTCTCATAAGTGATGGTATGAGCCGGCCGGGGTCCAGCCGGGCCGGGTCGCTCATACAAAAAAAGCCACATACCACGAAAGAATCACTTCGCGCTCGCTCGTAACAAGCCGCGTGGCCAGGGTTGTGCTCGACTTAAATTTTAACTCCATCATGACTCATTTCCGAAGGACTTCGCTATCTTTGACTCAAATGGTGGAGCAAATGGTTTTTACTCGACTCGAAGTTTACTATTAACCCTGACTGAACCCTAACTTAAGGAGATACATGTTGGAGATTCTTAAGTCGATTCATTTTTGACTCAACTACACCAAAAGTTGTTGATCCGGGGGAGAGGGGGGGGGGGGCGGTCGGGGATATTACGAAGTTGACTATTTCCATGACACACACGCCATAGATGTTAACTGCATTATCACCCAAATTGTCAGGTGTTGAAAAGTACAATGTCAAATCGCTGCATTATTTCATTTGACTTAAGATAAAAAGTCGATCAACTTCGACTCCAGCAGCGGCCTATTGACTCAGCTCCGACTCAGCCGATCATCTTATGAGACTCGACACGACTCCAAACTAAAGATTCCACTGAACCCCTAAATTTTATTAACCGACCCGACTTGACTTAACTCATTTGTCCGTAGAGTCAAATTTGACCCAACAACTCTTAGTCGAGCACAACCCTGCGCATGGCGTCAGATCGTTCACATAGCAATATAGTCGTCAGTACAAATTTAAGCCTTTACCTGGTTTACTATGATATAAATTCATTTTGAGCCGTCTTATATTGTTAAAGCCGGTTTAAACCGGCTGGCATCAATTCAATTTAAGCTGGGTTTTTTTCCAACTCCGCTTTAACCGCAAGTGTCACCCATTTAGTTTTTCACTATTTTATCAAATAGTTTGATCCATTACCCATAATTCATAAATATCAACGTTGTCAGCAAAACATTGGCCTTAACGTGAAATAACTTCATCAGTAAGTCGTGATTCATTAACCTATGAACTTCTTAGGAAAACATTTGTCTTTCTTATGAGGTAGGTAGCCTGGTCTGCTAATTTATCCGTATTTAGTCTTGAAGTACATGAGAAGTTCCTTTTTGTCACCGACTATTAAATTTGGCGGAGACAAGCAAGTGATATGTCAACAATGTTAACGAGGAAAATAAAAAAACAGCATCCATTCATGGTTCAGCGCAGACCGCGGAAGTGCACGAAAATTACTTGTGACGTTACAGCTTCGATGATGATTTGTGTTTTAGGTCAGCTGTGTTGTCATTGTGCGACCATAACAATGACGTCACGGTTTTGTGCGATGGGCAAACATTCGACTATAGTGTTTTTATTCGGGGAGGGGGGTGCTGGAATCTCTCGCGTGCAACCAAAAAGTGACGATCTTGAGTGGAACGATCACTGCGCTAAGTCAGATAGAAACCTCACAGGGGGGGGGGGGGGGGGGGTCACGGCTAGGTTCACTGCACCGCGGCGCCGGCATG
>JARFNZ010130065.1:0-11342 GCA_031763405.1 Balanus nubilus
CTGTATACCAAAAATCAGGCTAATAGCTGCAATGGTAGCTGAGATATCCGCCCGTTACCCCTCCCCCTTGGGGGTAACGCGCAAACATGCACGTATATTGACGCAAAATGCGGAAGTTAGAGGCAAAACGCACTTTTTTATTTTTTTTCCATTGTTGGACAATACATAGTATTTGTATACAATACATAGTACATAGTATTTGAGGAGGTAGACAATTGAAATCAGAGGTGTACCCGGGGTCACACGAGGTCAACGAAAAAAAGGTCACGAGGTCATGGGGTCAAGGTCATTCAAGGTCACACAACAAAACCCAGAATTAGAATCTCCATTTCATTGAAAATTCACCCACATAAGTATTTTTGACATTTTCGTTAGCTAAATTACCAATGTTCGCCTTCAAAAGTACCTCTGCATGCTGGCCTCGCAAAAATGCCCGAGGCTATAACTCTAAAACCTGAGGTCAGATCGAGCTGATATTGTTACAGATGAATTCAGGACCCAAGACAACCCCATAACCAATTTTGAAGAAAAGTGAGAGATAAGGATGTAATTTTGGAATACAAATTGTAGAAATGTCGTGGAATGCCCCAGCTATTTTTTTTTTTACTTTATATGTGTTCGTTTATGAACATGTGCGTATGTGTACTTAATGCAAGTGCCATGTTAAATCGGTCATTCAAGACGGGAGAGACAAGCATAGCGTCTCAAGTTAATGGTAAATATCACGGTGCTGGTCCGGTCGCCTCAGAGAAAGTTCACACATAGTCGTACTGAAAATTTCAGTGAATCATTTGACCGAAGATCCGTGTGAATTTTTATCATTGACGGTGAGCATATTATTGCAGTATTTTCCCAAACGGGGAGGTTATGAACGAACCACCGTTGGATGATGAAGGTCAGAGCTTAGCATTCTAACGGACGTCGGGACAGAACAACTTATCACAATCTTCCTTACGATCGACGATCGGCGAATATTGACGTCAATAAACAAAGTTTTCGACACGTATTACAATTATGCTCATGTTGCTGGGCGATCAACAATACCGAGTGGAAGCGGGTAATGGCAAAAAGTGTGATAAGATAGCCACACCGTGACATTTGGGTCTCTCTGACACCTCTGTACAAAGTCGCTATCAGTATGTCGAGCAGACCATAACCTTAATGCCTGCCCATAGTCGCGTCATACACCGGGGAAACGTGTACGTGGACTTAGGGCGTATATAGTCCGAAATCCGCGCCACTCGATGTTAGACACGACGATCGAGGCGATGTTGGGTCAATTACCAGACTTTATCAAGCACCGATCAATGTCATACCTACGTGGCGTCCCGAACAGTAGATGGCTTGCGGGTAACGTATAGAGTAAATATTGTATTGTTTTCCGTGAGATCCAGGTCAGAGCAAACTTTGGAGGACGATGCTGGGCTATCTAGACCCGATAACAAATGCTGAACTGAATGAAACCGAAATAGCAACGAGCGAAACTTTTTCAATTGAGCAGGTTCTCATAAAATGCAGAAAAAAACAGTATAATGTCATATGCGTTTCTGTTAAAATGTTAGCTACATTTATAGGGACATTGTCAGCTCAAATGCAAAATTTGATGTGATAGAGCCATTTTCCGCTGTTAAACCGCTCCAGTCATTTTCAAAAACTTCGCCCTTAATCGTCTGCAATTTTCATTTAAAGATTGATTTATCGCACTAGTTTAATAAAACCGTAGGTACTTTTCCTAACGAAACAGACTCTGGAATGACTGGAATCGCACCATCACTACATCATATTTGAAGGTGAAATTTAATTAGGATTTGGGAGTGTACCAACAAAAGAATGTTTTCGTCGTGAATGTAATCGCGTTTTCCGTTCAAAGTTCCATTCTCATTTATTTTTTAGTAACACACAGTCCTCTCTTTATCTTTCGAAAAACATAAATCAACACGATTCGCAGATGCTATGGCTAAGTTAAGTACGCAATGCCCTTTACTGTGTCTTCGGATTTCGCCCACTTTGGTCCATCCTTTGCGGTGAATTTGAATATTCTGCTTGGCAGCGCAGAAGAAATGTAAACAAACTGTAGCAGAACGTGCAACTGCATGATCGTATAAAATGCGTCAAATTCAAGGTGATATTTATGGTGGCGGCCAGCAAGCCGAAATAGCGCGGATCATAATCACGCATTTTGTTAGGGTTGCAATTGAGTCA
Organism: Balanus nubilus; assembly: GCA_031763405.1. NCBI lineage: Eukaryota > Metazoa > Arthropoda > Thecostraca > Balanomorpha > Balanidae > Balanus > Balanus nubilus. The sequence goes on from JARFNZ010130065.1 coordinate 2,203, forward strand.
AAAATCATGTCCTAATTTCTCCTGTTAGGAGATGCGGCTGTACACGTTTGAGCTTTAGCATGTGTGACACAAAATTCGTTATACGTTGATTTCAATTTGTTAAGTTACCGCTAAAGTTGCCAGTGTCCCTTTAATACGATGGTGCGACCCTATCAGCGGAGCTGTGTGCCAAATTTCGCCCACCCAGCCGCAGCCGTTTTCGAGTTATTAACGCATTTATGCATGACACACGCACGGATGGACACGTGTACAAACATCTTATAATTAATAATATAAGAAATATTCACGTAGATGGAAAATTCACACATTAGCACACAGAGGGCGGTGCAGCAGCAGCTGAGGTACCAGCGTAGTGGTGACTGGGGCCGCCGGTCACGTCCAGCTCCCCACCAGCCGCAGCGACAGCAGCAGCAGCAGCCAGGGAGTGCCAGCCAGTGCTGGGGATGTGGACACAGGAGGGTGACCGGCGCGGTGTTGCCCCGCCAATAATGTGAAGTGTTTTAAGTGCATTAACCCGCGCCGTGCCGGGGGGTGTTTAGACACCCCCCCCTAAGTTTTTTTTACACAGCTGTTTGAGCATCAATTGCGCACATTGTGTAAAAGTTTCAACCCCAGGTCATCTAAGGTCAGGTCACCAGGTCAGGTCACGTGACCCAACCTAAAAAAAGTGTGAAGTTGTGCCACACCTGCAGTTTTTGAATGAGTAGTTACAAACTTTCAGGATTACATAATGGCACTATTACCTAAACGTTGCGTATCTCGGATTTTCGATATCTGTGACCTGAGGTCAGGTCAATTTCGTGACATCCTCATTATAAGTCAATGGGGAAAATTCAGATGCTTCTTATTCAGAGAATACTAATCAGATCAGTCCAGTTCTTTCAGGATCATGTTTTCTTAGGCCAGTTTTGATGACCAAAGTACTCATTTTGACAAGTGACCTCTGTAAAGGTCATCTAAGGTCATCCGAGGTCACTTACGGTTTGTTGCCAATCACTTTTGATAGAGAAGAGCTAGAAGCATGCGGAAGGTACCAATGTGTTCGGCTCGTCAATACGCATCGACTCATATGCAACATGACCCAGCATGACCTATTGAGGTCACCACGTGACCTTGACCTGAGGTCAATTTTTTAGATTTACCTCCAGAGGTCATCATGTATATGTTTCGATGCGCCCTGACGAGAGGAACACGACGGTGTCAAAATAAACGCTCTATCATTATAAACTGAAAAGTGATTCGTGAAAAACTTTTTCCAAGAAAACACCTATTTTGACCTTCGATGACCTTTGGAGCCTAAACTTTTGACCTTAGGTCAATTCTGATGACACATCGACGAAAGAGCGCTTCAAGGGCTTTCTATGCTTTTTTAGTTTCTTCATAGGTAGTATAGTTCCTGAGATAATGACTGATATTCCCAAAAATGTGCGTATTTAGGAAATTTTGACCTTTGATGACCTCTGGTAACCTCATTTTTGACCTGAGCGAAAAAATGACTGAAACAGTTTCGAAATGATTTTTGACGAGCTTTCGAACGTTTTTTTCGTTTTCCGCTTAGTGCTATAGGAGCCGAGTTAGAAGGGGGTGTGTGTTCAAACACCCCCCCCCCCCCCGGCACGATGCGGGTGGCGCCGAGCACCGGCACGGCGCGGGTTAAGTAAAAACCTCGGTCGACTTTAGTCTTCGGTCGAATAAACAAATTATTCGGCCGGACAGTTTATCCTCATATAGAACCTCCCCGCTGTCGTTAACATCACTACGACGCGATTCAGCTCCAACAGCTGTGCAGCACACCACACACCACTGTGACGTCACAGACAGCCACGCCGTGCGTCATATGGCCTGGTAGACGGACGGAGGAGGGGATGGGAAGGGGAGGGGAGGGGAGGGGATATTGGGGGCTGGGCTTGACCCTCGCGTGGGGTGAGGCTATGAATACAAGCAGAACAGTGTTCATAACAAAGCAGCGACGACTGAATAGAAGATTGTCAGCGGACTCGAAGAAAAACTAACACCGCAACAAAACTGAAGCCGCGGCGCTCCTCACCCGGAAATGGGCGTGGGCGAAGGTTGTGCCATCATAGTCCAAGCGTCGTGAAAGGCTCTACCGTGAGTTTTCGCCTCACGTTCGATCTCCGCCAGCGATGCTGACTTTTGTCAGATCTGTGTCCCGACCCGGATGGAGCTGTCGTTCGGTGACCTTCAGGGACGACATTCGTTCGTCACTGTGACCCCGAGCCGCCTGGCCCGGGGCTGATTTAGGAGCAGAGCCGTTATCACTGACCAGACACCCCAGGCGGACCAGCACTGTTCATCGCAGGCGGACCAACACTGTTCACCACAGGCGGACCAACACTGTTCACCACAGACGGACCAACACTGTTCACCGCAGGCGGACCAACACTGTTCACCACAGGCGGACCAACACTGTTCATCACAGGCGGACCAACACTGTTCACCGCAGGCGGACCAACACTGTTCACTCCAGTCCGCCAGTCCAAATTAGACGACACTCTACACGGTGCTGGCTCAGAACGGCTGGCAACGAGTGCGAAGAACTGTCGCAGAACAATCGGACAGCACGATAGCAAAACGACAATGGCATGTGAAGGCCATCGTAACACAGGTAAGTACAAGCCAGACAAGTAGTCGCCGTTCCGCAACAAAAGAGAATAAAGGAAACAAAGAGTGGCATCTAAGAAAGTGCAGTCACACAGTGACAGCATGCTGCGAGCCATCCGGTGGCTCACCGCCGTCCAATGTGGCTCACCGCAGCTCACCGCAATTCACCTTGGCCCCCCACAGCTCACCGCATCCCACCACACTTCATCGCAGCTCACCACAGCTTACCACGGCTCACCATAGCTCACCTCAGCTCACCTCAGCTCACCTCAGCTCACCTCAGCTCACCTCAGCTCACCGCAACTCACCTCAGCTCACAACACAGCTCACCGCAGCTCACCACAGCCCGACCGGCCAGCTGTAGGTGCTGCATTATTGAGGGCGCACCGCACCGTTGCCGTTGCCGGGCACCGGGCGTGCAAACGACGGCGACGGCCGATCACGCTGCGATCAGCAACGGTGCTGCCATAGAGCTGGGGCGGAACAGCGCACAAATAGAGATGGGCAGAACTGGCGAGCTGGTAAACACTTGTGTTGTGATCAGCCCAAGCTTGCTGTCGATTCGACTTTGAACAAAGTCGAACTTCGATTTGATCATGCCGCGAAGAAGCGTGACAATTTGTAGTCAACTCAGCCCTGAATGTTGACTCATCTTGACTTCGACTCAAGATGTAAGACACTTGGGCAACAAACGTGAAAGAATACACTTCCGACTCATAAACTTATCAATCCACTTATATGAATCGACTGCTTTGATTGAGTACATCCCAGGTAGACCCACAGACTAGACGGTCAGACGGGTACGGCTAAGCTAAGCAGATCTGGGATTAACGTCTATCATTGTTGTGAATAGAAAAGACATCCAAACAATCCTGTTCCAGACCAACATTTGCTGACGTTACACACTTTCTCATTTTTTTTTTTTAGGTTTGTTAACATGAAGTGCCGACATGAACTATGTTTCGTGAGGTACTCGGACTTAGCAATATTTCTACTGAGTCAAAGAAAGCTGTCGGCCGATGCACAGTTTGAAATTGTTAATAGATCCCCATAGGTATTTCCAAGACATGCAATGCATGCAATGCATGACCTAATGTTGTTGTTAACATATTGGATGACTCACTGTGTTCTAGCAAATGCATAAAGGGCGCAGACAAGCTGTATACATTGATCCAGTCTATTGAGCGGTATGTGATGAATATTTTATAACCTCTCGGCACGCTGTAAAAGTGACGGAAACATTCCCCGTTATAGGGAATATACAGGCGGAATGTTGAGCCATTATCCACGCTCGTAACCTGGTGAACCGACACTCGCCTCTCAGGGTTTGTTAGCCACTGTGAAGAACCGATGACGAATTCGATACCAGTCAATGCAACACCATTGTCTCCTTTGTCGAACACTTTTTTTAGCCGATTGTGATAAGAGTCCACGTCGGTTGGAAGGTTTTTTCCTGACGCTGTTCAAGCATCGTTCCTCCTCACACCCATTCGAAATACACCCATCCTAATAAGTAATAATGACAGTTGGATGTGAAACAAAACATCCAAAACAAATACCATTTTTACAGTGGAACGTTTCGGACACCAAAGTGTCATCCAGTTGATATGGCTTGCTCACAAATGTTGATGAGTCTGAGTAGATACTGTTCGATTCGGTAAGGTCATTGTGTTCTCAAAAGACCGATTTTCACAACATGGTTCATAAGCTCGTAAATGGTGATCGGAAAAGCGCAAAAGCGTTGTACTGGTTTCACGTATCCTGTATAAGCGTTCTGCTGCATTGATAGTTGCCCATCACCACTTCACAGTGCCGTTTACTGGCTTCAACAACTAAGTTTTTTCGATAGGGACGTCACCCCAGGATCGTTCCCACTGGAGCCCGGAGCCAACTTGACAGGATTTTAACATTTGTTTAATGGGATAACCCCCAACACTCCGTGGATCTAACCCGTATTCAAAATTGCATACAGCGTCGCCATAACCTCTTTATCATTGCTGTGGTGTGGCACGCAAATGCCATCTTCAGATTTGAAACAATAATCATCAAAGCAGACAACCCCATACATAAACCATGTTAAAGCAATTCAGCGAGACAAGACGCGAGGCGTTTTGCTCCACTGCTGGATGTGGGGGGGGGGGGGGGGGGGCTATAGCGATAACCTGACTGCTTTTATCCTTCCATCTGACGACACTTGAAGGTAAAATTTGTTCATGGCAGAATACCCAAAGACAAATGACTCTAAAATCGTTCTTTTGCCTGCAACTTTGCAACGGAACAGTGTTGATCCCTCATATTTACTCACTGAGCTATTCAAACGTTGTTTATTCTTGAGCAATTATAATCATCATCAAGTTGTCAAATGTCGAGAACTTAAGGTTCAGCTTAAGTTTTAGAACCTAAGTTTTACCTCGGCTAGGCGTCTTGGCTCGGCCTCCCCTAAGCTTGCTTACGATGACTGATGATTTCAAAAATAAATGGGCAACATACGCTGGTTAATAAATGTTAGCCATATAACATGAATGCATGACACACTTGCCATAGCTTGTCTGCAAAGCGTGACGAGAACCTCAATAACCTGATTACGAATGCAATGTTCTTTCGCTTGAATTCAAATGACTCATGGTATTGACTACCATAGAATTTAAACAATCTATACTGCTTCATTGCATGCCTCATTTAAACTGTACTTCACACATCACCTTTTCAACTAGGACTTCATTTCTATTACAAAGTTCTTTGCACACCACACCACTGCACTGGCGAAAGTCACGACTTTAAAGAAAAAGTCTCACAGAAAGGATTCTCTACCCAAAGTGCTAATACCACCACTGAAAATGCAGCACCGCAGTAAACAACACCACCGCCGCCGCGGCCGTCTTGTCGGCATCGTCGGTCGGCGTCGGCCGGCGCCGCCAGCTGTACCTGTCTGGACCGCCTGGCCGGCCGGCCGCCTGCAGTGCGCAGTGCCGACCGCCGGCGGCAGGCCCGGCGCACCACCTGGTCACAGTACGTCGCCGGACGCCTGCTGAGGCACGCGACCGCTCCGCAACGCCAGCGGGCGAGGGCATGACCCCAGGCACTGTGGTGGGACCGGGAGCGATCCGAGCGTGACCCGAACGTGACCTGACGTGACCTGATGTGACCCAGTGTGCGTGTGACGCTGACGTGAACTAGCGAGAGCCGAGGGGAGTCAGTCATGGATAATTCGCCTCGGCCAAACAACATTGACAGTAAGTTGTAGTATTAGCTGATCAATAGCAAAGGGTTTCGTTCTTAAAGATGCTTTTGGTATAATGGAAGTAAACCATTGATTTATAATCCACTTTTATGTTTGAAAATATGTGCCATTTGACAAATTGTGACTTCAAACCAACGACTTTAGAGGTCGATGTAACCAGGTTTAATGCTGTTGGGAGGATGGAAGTCAATGAGCCTAGTTTTGAAAATGTGGGAGCAGATTCTCAGTAATGCATGTTTGGTTGAATATGACATCAAATTGAGAATTTATGATCTTTTTCTTTGTAGTTTCTAGGAGACGAATCCCTTCCGTTCTTCATTTGATAGTCTCTGTAACACATCACCAATATCTATTTGCAACGTTTCACTCGTACGATGAGCATCATCAGACATATTCTACACTTATACATCACAAGATCCATTGTAAGATTAGTAATACCTTGAATATAAAATGATATGGAAGTCTTACGTTATCATATATGTTCGTATTCAGCGTTCGGTCACAGATAGAAGTTGTCGCTATTCCTCGTCATACAAAAATACTTTTTGACCTATTTTGTTTTTCGCATCCAGGGGCGGCGGTAGGAGGGGGGCAAGGGGGGCGGTCGCCCCCCTAAACTCAGCCGAGGGGCGCCTTGTGTTTCGGCCGGGCGGCCTGAAGGTTTGATGGGGGAGGGCAACATGACAAGGGACGCATGGTCAGGGAGGCGTGCTAGCAAGGGGCGCCTCTGATGACCTAGGAGATGACTTGGTAGGCGCCCCTTGGTGGCCTGGCAAGGGTCCAAACGGCGTCAGGGCCAGAGGCGCCACTGGTGATCTGGAAAGTGCCCTAATCCTTAGTAAGGGCCGCCCGTGTGGTCTGGGAGGTGACTTGGTCAAGGGCGCCCCTAGTGGTGTGGGCATTGGTCTGGTAAAGGGCGCTCCTGGTGTTTTGAGAGACAACGTGGTCAATGGCGCTTCTGGTGATCTTAGAGTGGCGCTCCTTACTAGGGGCACCCCTCATGAGCTGGGAGGCGCCCTAGTGAAGGGCGCCCTGATGGTCTTTAAGACAGCCTGGCCAGGGACGCCCCTTGAGTTCTTATAGATGACTTAGTCTGTGGCGTCCCTGGCGGTCTGAGAGGGACTATGCCAAGGGCGCCGCTGGTAGTCTGGGAGGTGACCTGGCCAGGGGCGCCCCCATGATCTTGTCTGGAAGACGCCCTAGTGAGGGGCGCCCTGGTGGTCCACTGTGTCAAGCGTGGGGCGCCTCAAGGAAACAACTGCAGTGCATCAGAGTTTGTTTGTATATTTGTAGGGGCGCCTATCAGTAAGGGGCGCCCTGATTTTGTTTGCCCCCCTGTCCTAATTTACCTTCCGCCGCCACTGCGGTCTTGCCAGACTCGTTACATCTGTAATTGGTGTAGGTATGTGGTTGTGCCGTGTTTGTGTGTCCGCCAATGAGTTTGCCAGCCGCAGGGCTGACCTGATGCTCCTATGGCCGTCGTGTTGGACATGTCTGATGTGTTGTGTCTCTGTCTGCCAGTTTTTACAGCTTTAGGGCTGACCTGTTGCCCCTTTAACCGTCGTGTTGGACATGTCTGATGTGTTGTGTCCCTCTGTCCGCCAGTTTTGTCAGCCGCAGGGCTGGGCGCTCTCGACGGAGCGTCTGGAGCCGCGGTTCTTCGTCTCCGTGCTCACCGATGTGGACGCCGAGCGTCACTACTGCGCCTGCCTCACCTTCAACGAGACCGTCACCATCCAGCCCAGCAAGCCCGCCGACGAGGTGGGTCACGTCACCGACGCCCACGCGCCCCGCGCCCCGCGCCGGAAAAATGGACACAAACGTGGCTGAGCGATCATGGCAGTTTGGGGATTCATGCTGTGGAATTAGGATATTGATGGTTGTGACTCATGGAAAGCCCTTAGGATTACGGGTCTCTGGGGTTTGTACCGAGAAGCCACTTATTGCGATTTTTGAAGGACGATTGGAGAAGTTTTAGTTATCATGGTCTTGCACCAAGTATCGTCGGATTTTTCCCCGGTGAGTTGGCTTCCATGGGTGACGCAGCGGGCCGAGCGGCGTCGCGTCGTGCTGCTGTGATCACATCCGCCGCCGCCGTCACGATAAAGTTATCTGCGGCCCCGACAGCAGGGGCGGGGGCGCCAGACCGCGGCGGCTCTGACGCCGCGTCAGGGTCTGGTCTGGTCTGGTCTGGTCTGGTCTGGTCTGGTCTGGTCTGGTCTGGTCTGGTCTGGTCTGGTCTGGTCTGGTCCGGTCCGGTCCGGTCCGGTCCGGTCCGGTCCGGTCCGGTCCGGTCCGGTCCGGTCCGGTCCGGTCTGGGTCTCTGGTCTGGTCTTGTCTGGTCTGGTCCGGTCTAGTCAGGCCTGTAGTCGGTGTGGGTCCTATCCGGTCAGCCGGCACTACATACCTGACCTTCACTGCATTGTCCTGTTATGGATGGGTATCCCCGACGCGCAATGCTGTAGGTTTGGAAGTGCAAGGGACCCGCCAGGCGTTAAATATGATTTATGATTCATTGCATGACGTCGCTGGTCATATGATTTATTCATGTGAGCTGATTGCATGAAATAGATGGCTAACGTCCAGTCCTGCAATTTGTAAGTGGGTCTTGCCTTCTCTGTTTGTCTGGTCACCTATTCCAAAGAGGTGAACAAAAGGCTGTGCTGCGCCGGCCGCACATGTGCAACATTCTGTCATGCATTCCTGGGGCTTGGCTTGCACCGTCTTGTTACCAGAACTGGGGAAAAACAAGGCCTATACCCACAACACAATAATTCCAAACTTCCTTCCACCCCAGCACCATTCTCGACCTCATAAATCAACGATGACGTCTCATTGGCACCGTCTGGTCATCTCCATAATCGGCGAGACGCCATCTCCCGCTTCCCACACCCTGGCCGTCAGCTCCGGCGGGCCTATCTCCGGGCGGCTGCTCGACACCCGTGTCACGTGGGGTTGGCGGGTGCCCTTGATGGCGAGGAGCCGGCCTCTGGCCTTGCTGGGTCAGCGGGTCAACCCGCCGTCGCCGACGCCCCGCCGCCCCGCCGCCGCCGCAGCCGCCCGAAGGCCCCAGCAAGATAAATGCGAGTCCGTTGAGATCGTGCGCAGATAAATCACACGGGGCTGAACGCTTCACGCTGCCTTTGCGCTTCAAGTGTTTACTTAAGTTCGGGATGCGATAGGCTGGACTGGGCCGACTGTTGGGCTTAGCTGGAATAGGATAAGCTCGGCTCGGCTCGGCTCGGCTCGGCTCGGCTCGGCTCGGCTCGGCTCGGCT
>JARFNZ010130076.1:120-11341 GCA_031763405.1 Balanus nubilus
TGATATATGTGTACCGTCTGTGATATATGTGTACCGTGTGTGATATATGTGTACCGTCTGTGATATATGTGTACCGTCTGTGATATATGTGTACCGTCTGTGATATATGTGTACCGTGTGTGATATATGTGTACCGTCTGTGATATATGTGTACCGTGTGTGATATATGTGTACCGTGTGTGATATATGTGTACCGTCTGTGATATATGTGTACCGTGTGTGCGTCAGGCGGCCTGTGGAGCGCCCTGACGCTGGGCTACGGCAGCCTGACGTCGGTTGCCGCCGAGGAGCCGGACGACCGCTGGCCGCCGGTGGCCTCTCAGAGTCTGCTGCTGCTGCTCGTCCTCGGGAACCACTGCACCGACCAGCACTCGCCGCTCGACAACCCGTACCGGCGCGCCATGTTCGACATGGCCAACTTCCACGGTTAGCAACGACGGCAACGCCATCGTTCATTGACTAAAATTAGTCGGATAAATTTTATCTCAGCCGAAATTAATATTTTAGTGAATGAGTCCGTTGTAACAACTTGGCAGGATGTATCAGTAGTCGCCACTCATAACAATATCACTCCACATCCCAATGTTGCAAACTTGTTTGTTTATAACAGCCTTCCATTTTATGTCTGTCGTACAGTCGGTACTGGGTCCAGAGACCACGCTCTAAAGAGACGCTCCCCCGCCGATCTAACCGCCCCCCGCCCCCGCCCCCGCCCCGCCTCTGGGCAGACCCTGCCGAGCCGCAGCTGGTGGTGCGACCCCACTCGTTCCGGGTGGACTTTGGCCGTCTGCTGAACACGCTCTGCAGCCTGCCGCCCACCGAGCCGGCCACCCTGCTGCTCTACCTGCTGCTGCACAAGAGCGCCGCCTTCCGCACCTACGTGCTCTCCCGCACCGACGTCGACATGCCGGTCAGTGGCGCAGAGCGGCTGCCTGGAGGAAGAGGGAGGAGGGCATGATGACAGGTCCGTGACTAGAGAAACGCCAGCTGGCTTAAAGCAACAATGCCGCACTCAGTTGACGGTTGCGGGTCTCTGTTCAAGCCGGGTGCGTCTGCGGCAAAGGGAGCAAGTATTTTACTTGGAGCACCTTTATGCTCAATAAGAAGTTGCTGGTTCGTTACTTAACGATATCAATGCCTAGCTTCCACAATATTTGTACGGATAACTTGTCTCAGGTGATGCCGCCTCTGCTGACGCTGTATCGGGTCTCGGAGAGCAGCAGCGGCTACCTGTACATGTCGCTGACCGTGCTAATGATGTCTCAGGTGATGCCGACCCTGCTGACGCTGTAACGGGTCTCGGAGAGCAGCAGTGGTCACCTGTACATGTCGCTGACCGTGCTGCTGATGATGTTACAGGTGATGCCGACCCTGCTGACGCTATACCGGTTCTCGGAGAGCAGCAGTGGCCACCTGTACATGTCGCTGATTGTGCTTCTCATCCTCACCGAGGACCCCCTGTTCAACTGCAGCGTACACGACACGGTACGGCCCAGTCTCCACCGAACGGGCGCTCCACGTGAGCGTCGTAGATTGAAACTTCACTGGGAATTTATTGTTTGTGAAGCTAACCAGTTAGGTTACAGTTGGAGTGCTTGCTGATTATTCAAAGACTTTGTTTAATCAGTATCATTGCTTAATTTAACTTCAATCAACAAATGACCAGTTTACCGAGAATTCGAGCTTCCTCTTCTTGTTATTGTCTGCGTCTGCCCTGCTCCATGCTACTCTCCCTATGTACCCCTCAGGTGGTGCTGTCTGCGTCTGACCCTGCGTTTGTTACCCCTCAGCTGGTGAAGTCCGCGCCGTGGTTCACGGAGCGCCCGGTGTCGGACATCTCTGTGGGAGGCCTCATCGTTCTGGTGCTGGTGCGCGCCGTCCAGTACAACATGAGCAACACCAGGGTGAGTGGGGCGCACCACTGTCGTCCGCAGGGTCTGCCCACTGGTCCGTCATCTCCGGAGGCTGGCTGGACATTGCAACAAACGCGAAAGGTTGTATTGAACATGCGTAGTGACAAAATTGTGATCGTGAGTGGTAAATGGCAAAATTGTTGCATTTCAATAAAGATGCATAATGGTAAAATGGCGCTTTTGGTAGGTATGCCATTTCATGCGACAAAATGTTGGTGTATAACAGTCCGATTATTTGCCTGTCCCCAGCTGATTTGTCCGTCTGTCCCGCTGTTTTGTCAGGACAAGTACCTGCACACCAACTGCCTGGCGGCGCTGGCCAACATGTCAGCCGAGCTGCGGCAGCTGCACCCGTACGTCTGTCAGCGGCTGGTGTCGCTGCTTGAACAGCTGGCCAAGCGGCACAGCCGGCAGCTGCAGCGGCTGCAGAAGCAGCCGCCGCCCGACGGCGTCACCCTTCAGGTTAGAGATCCGCTGACGGCGTCACTCTCCAGGTCAGAGACCCGCTGACGTCGTCACTATCAAGGTCAGAGAGCCGCTGACGGCGTCACTCTCCAGGTCAGAGAGCCGCTGACGGCGTCACTCTCCAGGCCAGAGAGCCGCTGATGGCGTCACTCTCCAGGTCAGAGAGCCGCTGATGGCGTCACTCTCCAGGCCATAGAGCCGCTGACGGCGTCACTCTCCAGGCCAGAGAGCCGCTGATGGCGTCACTCTCCAGGTCAGAGAGCCGCTGACGGCGGCTTTCAACTTCTCACTGATATACCAGTGTGACTAATAACATCTGCATAGCAAAGCAAGGAAATGTGTTCGGATGGTGGAGAAGAGATGTCGCGATAGTGAGGATGTCTGACGCTGTGTGGTGATGCTGCCAGGACATAACGGAGGATGTGGTGAAGGTTCTGTTGTAGTGAGCTTGTCTGACGCTGTGTGGTGATGCCACAAGGACGTGACGGTGCTGGAGGACGTGGTGAAGATGCTGCTGGAGATCATCAACTCGTGTCTGACGGCGCAGCTGTCACACAACCCGAACCTGGTGTACGCGCTGCTGTACAAACGGGAGGCGATCCAGGCCTGCCAGAGCCACGCCGCCTTCCAGGACATCACACGCAACATAAAGACGGTGAGCCGGTCCCACCATCACACACAACATAGAGACGGTGAGCCGACCCCACCATCACACACAACATAGAGACGGTGAGCCGGACCCACCATCACACACAACATAGAGACGGTGAGCCGGTCCCACCATCACACACAACATAGAGACGGTGAGCCGGCCCCACCATCACACACAACATAGAGACGGTGAGCCGGCCCCACTGGCGGGACCATCGCCTTGGCTGTCTGGTTCGATGACAGATTGCAGATGAAGCCTGAGAGTCAGCTTGTTGATGGAGACGAGCGACCCCTTGCCTGTGGACCAGTGCCATTGACTACACCACCAACACGCTGCCATTGACGCCGACGGCCAGTGTCCAGAAATATTTTTTTGAAAGAATGTGGTGAATACTAACAAGATGTCTATTCCAGGAGGTGGTTATTGATGTTGAAATTTACATCATAACCGAACAATACATTCTTCAGACAGGCTGATTGTGATGTATATTTGACAAAAAATAGCTGATTCTATTATTGACAGTGGAATGTGTTAAATATTGTATGCAGAATGCAATAAGAAGTTTCCAGTTTATACTATTTGTCTCGATCACAAGAGACGTCGTTTCGATGGCAGTGACGTGACCAAGTTCATTTGGGTTTGTCGTTCCACTTGGTATTTATATTTTCGAAATTCATCATACCGCGCCAACGTGTGCCCTGTGGCCCGCCGCTGAGGCTGACCCGTGCCGTGTCTGGGACAGGTGCTGGACCACTTCCACTCGAAGGTGGCCAGCCGGACGAAGGAGCCAGGCGTGAAGGACGTGCTGGCCGCCATCCAGGAGGGCGTCAAGATGTTCCCCACGGACAGACTGCGGGTAAGCAAGGGATGTGGGGACGGGTTCCACCATCCTGCTGCCGACTGCCGACAGGTTGTTTTAGTTGCAGCTCGTTATCATTTTGCTACTGGCTATGTTTTGCTTAGAGGGTACACATTCTACATGTCAGCTACAGCGCCTCTCTTCTGTCTTATTGCTGCCTCTCGCTCCCCCCATTCTTTGAGTGGCAAATTAGCCACTTTGGAGACAAAATCCACTTAGGAGTCAATCAGCTGAGTTTTATTAGTAAAGATAGCTCACGTCTTCTGCCCTCATGAATGGGCTTATTCCTGTGCTGTCTGAAACGTTCCCGTGTTTTAAACCGCGTCTTTGCTGCAGAAATTCCCGGAGCTCAAGTTCAAGTACGTGGAGGAGTCCGACCCGGAGGCGTTCTTCATTCCGCACGTGTGGTCGGTGGTGTTCGCCGGGCCGGAGCTCTTCTGGCGGTCCGACACTGTATGCCAGTTCGACCCAGAGCAGCCGGGCGCCGTCTCCTGAGGGCCCGCTGTGCCGTGACACGGTGGGTCAGGTCAGGGCCGGAACAGCCGCCTCCTGAGGGCCCGCTGTGCCGTGACACGGTGGGTCGGATCAGGTCAGGTCAGGGCCGGAACAGCCGCCTCCTGAGGGCCCTCTGTGCCGTGGACCCGTGACACGGTTGGTCGGTTCAGTTCAGGTCAGGTCAGGGCTGGAACAGCCGGTGGCCGCCCGCCTAGCCGCTGAGTTGCGACTCAGTGAGTTAGTTCGGCCAGGAGCAGCCGACGGCCGCCTCGTGACCAGTCGCTGAGGGCGCTGGCCAGCCGCCGATTGTAGGCGCTGCACCCTGGGCTGGGCTCATCTGCGGCCGCCTGTTACTGTGATGGACGGCACAGCTGCTGGGGTCGACAGGTTGTCTCCCAGAAGTACCCTATCCCGGGATCGTCTGAGACCGGCCTGATACGAGAGCGTTACTCGCCGGCTCTGACCTGGTCCACACTCCCTCGCATCGCCGGATCCCCGCTGCTCCTGCTCCCCGCAGATACGTGTGTGCAGTGTCTACCTGGTCTGACTCTGTAGGGTCCGTTCCAGTGGCACCTCAAGACTCCTCCCGGGGCAGCTTAGAGCAGGTTAGACCATCGTGGGCAGCACCTGGCTGCTGGTCGGAGCGGTCACGGGAACGAGCGGAGGAGTGTATAGGAGGTTGGAGGTGCAACTGGAACAGACCTGTAGAGACTCGGCGAGCGGTGCGGTTTAGTTGGGCATACTGTTGGGCCGCCGCGCCGGCTGTTGGCCGATGCTGCGGCGCGGCTGAGTCGGCCATTGTTATTTATTGAGATAGGGCCAGGGCTCTAATGCTGCGCGATAGATGTAGACTCATTTGTAGCTTCAGAGTCATTTCAAAACGGAAATTGGATAACTGATCAAATTTATGTGGTGTCTATGATTATTTGCATACTAAGAATTAACGACAGTGTTCACGTAGCTGTGCTGGTGCCACGGTGCGCAGATACGCACAGTTACGTAGCTAAAGCTGATTTGCGGGCGTGGCGCTGAATAGAATGTTTTCAGGTGTCGGCTACTGCTATCCTTTGTTGTGCTGCCTCGCACCAGTATTATCCGGCGGCCCTGCGTGGTCAATAGGCGGCGTGGCGTGGACCAGTGAGGTCAGCTGCCGTCTGGTGTCCGTCCAGGGAGGCGGGGCTGCAGGTGTGTCACACGCGGTACAGGTCGGTGGTGGTCTCCGTACAACACACAGCCTTCTGAGTAGCTGGGAACGTCATCCGTGGCAAGGCCGTGTATAGAACCAGGACCCGTGGAATGAAACGACGCCACCTGACTGGGCATTCTGTTGACATACCTTAGCTAAAGCATTGCTTATCAATAAGGTTACAATAATTGTGACGTCACTTCTATAGCTACGTAGTGTGACTTTGTCTTCGGTAATTTGTGACATTATTCTCTGCTGATATTCGTTTGCGTCTTATGTAACTTAATGCTTAGTACTGATAAGTTAGCGGCCAGTCCTATCCATATGTCTACCTGATAGGTAATTGTTTGCTGCCCTTTTGCTGAGTTATATTGCTGTTACTTGTTATGAGTTTTATTTAATAACGACCATCGATTAGTGTCGGGTAGACACTCGTCGGTCTCTATTGCAGATTAACTGGCTATATATTATGCATATTGCAGCTGCGGTTCTATCCTGTTGTAGACTATGCTAAGTAAGCCCCAATGCCTATTATCCAAAACTGTTGGTAATGTGCTGTGGCCTGTGATCATTGAATAGTTGTGGAAATGGAGCATCTGATGGCGGCTTTCTTCTCGTCTAAATCAAATCATGTGCGTGCAATTAAACTGTCTGAGTTAAGTGCGAATACAAGTTAAAGAATTGCAACACCGACTTATTCAGCAATGCTTGCCTCAGTACCTACGGCGTGCGATGTATGTAGGTACTAGAGATGCAAGATTTATCTACCGCCATACCGGCATGCCGGTATATTTTCAGTACCGGCGGTATTTATGCGGTATTTGAGCATGTGTGATAATGCAATGGCAATGGCAGCGCCGGTATATTGCCGGTATTTTTGGCTAATGTGGTGGTGTGGTGTGGGGCCGGTATTCGATATTTTGGGGAAATGTTGCATCTCTAGTAGGTACGTATGCCTCGAACTCAACACTGACACTTTGGTCACTGACACTGGCACATTGGTCACTGACACTGACACGCAAGGTTCAATGCCATCCAGTTCTAAAAAAATACACCCGGCTTCAGGAAATGTGTCCATTTCCAAGAATAACTACAGATACGGCACGTCAGTTCGTCACGTCTCAGCAAAGTGGGCCGGAGGCCGTCGCTAACCCATGCATCCCGTGACAGAACATGAACTTAGAAATGAAAATATATTTCCCCGATACACATTACACTGAGCATGCTATGGACGTTTACAAGGCACAATAAGGCAATCGATACGACACACGGAATAAATACCCTGGAACACCCCGCTCAGACCCGGCACTTGGGAGAGGGGGGGGGGGGGGTGAGCGCTACACGGAGCATACTCTACCGGCTGAACTCTACAGTTTTCCCTCAATAAATAGCCGGACTACCTAGGCGACACTAGGCTAATCATTCGTCTGAATGCAGTCGAGCCGGACAGACTAGAGCTGAGTCGATGGGCAACATAATAAAGGAACACGCGAGGCAGCAATAACGCTCCCGTTTACCATATGCGCCGGCTTGGTTACCATAATTATATAATTATTATTCATTCGCCGTCCGAGCCCGCGATACCACGTCGCTTTGCACAACCCGAGGCGGGGCATCTGCGGCTTCTGTTCCTGTACCAGCAGTCGCAGTGGCGGGCGAAGGCAGGCCATCACAGCTGGCCGGTGGGAGCCAGCCGCATCCCGACATATAAACAGGCGAGTATTGTCACACAGCCGCACCACACCGCGGCCGATGTCGGAAGACCTCGCACGGGAACAGCCGACGTCGGCAGAGGGCGGGGGTCAGTCGACGCAGGGCTCCCCGACCCCTCACGACAGCACAGGCACGGCAAATGCCTATATATTATGGCTATACGGAGCAATACGCTGCTGGAAGTACTGAGGTATACAAATGGAAGACGATCCCCACGCGGGCAGCCGCCTGCTGCGCACACACACGATCACACGATATATGGAAGACACGAACCCCTGGGGACGCGCTACTGAACATAATATAATGCAAACCACTTCACAAGGCGGAAACAGTCCGTCTTTCCTCTGCGGATGTCCGGATTTTACAGGAATGGCGATCCAAGAACTATCAACATGGATCCTCTGCAATAAGCGTCTTGACGGACGAGAACGCGCCTCACACGTCTCATCCCGGGACCCACAGAAATGTGCGTCAGTGCTGTGCGAGTTGGCTCCATTGAACGGACTTTTCCATGGTGGATGGACAAAACAGCCCGCTTTTCACGGGGCAAAAAAGAGCTGAGCATCGATTTTCGAAATTATTGCAATCCAGATACAATTATAGCACATGAGCTGTTCAGAACTGTCTGATTCGTCTGGTCTCAAAAGGAAACACAGACGAATCATATCCTTACATGATATGCTGCTGCGGACCCCGGCTAGGTTTCCGGCCCGCAATGTTGTAGCCTCATGTCGCTGCGACCCGGTCCTTGGTGATGGCGCCTTCGTCTTCCCTTCTCCTCGAGGTCAGTAGGTCCTCACTTGTCACACGGCGGCCGGGACCGCGGCTCACCCGCCTCGCCGAAAGACGACAAATATCACATAAATACTCACAAACAAGGCACACACCGAGGAGCTGAGCGACGACAGCACTCCCCAGCCACGGCCGCCGGCTGCCAGCACCCCCCAGCCACGGCCGCTGGCTGCCAGCACCCCCCAGCCACGGCCGCCGGCTGCCAGCACCCCCCAGCCACGGCCGTCGGCTGCCAGCACTCCCCAGCCACGGCCGCCTGGCTGCCAGAACCCGAGCTTCCCTCAGCTACTACCGCCGGCAGCGGACCGGACGACTTCCATCTCCGTCGTCTTCACGACACCGCTGAAAGTTGCACCTCTCTCGACACCGCTGAAAGTTGCACCTCTCTCGACACCGCTGAAAGTTGCACCTCTCTCACAACACCACCTCCGCCGAGCCCTCCCAGAGGGGCACACGCCGTGACGTCACACAATTCATGTCTCTGCAGGGCCTTTCTCCAATTCCGGCGCTCTGTTCACCGGCCTGCGGCACGCTGCTGTCCGTCTGATCGCCGCCTCTGCCGGCGGGGGCGGGGGCGGGGGCGGCGGCTCGCCGGACCGACAGATCACGGATAGCACCTGGCCTTGTGGCCGCCAGAGCCGAGCCGCACCGACTGGCTGCCGCCCGAGGAGCGGCTCTCCCGAAACTGACGCACCACGTCCGCCGCGCAGTCGTTGAAAATCCGGTCAAACACATCCACTGCCGGACACACAAACAGAGAACAGACGGCGGGTCAGGGCAGGGCAGGGCGGGAGACTGCATTGTGCTTGCACTGCGTTTACATGACTCGCTATGAGCTGTTTGTGCCTTATGGATTGTTCCAGTGCGATTATTGATACGGCAGATAGCAGGTAAAGGCATGAAACAGATGTCGGTCGTCGTCGGCTGGCTATATTTGTGTCAATGTCAAGTTTAATTGTTATCACTACGTGTACAAGGACCCTTGATGACATTAAGCAAACAGTTGTCATTCTATGGCCTTCCAGATGTCTATTATGGAGGCAACCGGACACTATGTTTACAATAGTAAGTGGAAAAAAGGCCTTGCGTAAGCTACCGATCACATGCTGTAAGTATCCACAGACGCGACCGTCGGACAGAATACAATGACTGACACGCATTTTAGACGACGTACTTGCAAGACCATAAATGCTATCCCATCAGCATGGGAACGTACTGCGAACCATGTGATGATGATACTGGCATCATAGAGCGCAACGAGGGCTGACGTCATGTTGCTGCCAACTGAGCGGTAAAGACAAGCAGAGTGATGTAATGTGATTTGGTTTGATCGTGAGGTCAGTTTGATCGTGTTAAGATCACGGCCGGTGTATTTAGAATAAGGGGAAGTTTGCTGACGCGTGAGTGCCGGTGAGGGGAGTACGACCCGACGCGAGGCAGCTGGACTGACCGACGTTGTACCCGGTGAGGGAGGAGGTCTCCAGCACGCAGACGGCCCGCACAGAGTCGGCGTAGTCGACGGCGTCGTGGTAATCCACCTGGCGCGCTGTTCGGCCCTGCTTCTGGATCACGTCCAGCTTCGTGCCCACCAGGTAGATCCGACACCCCTGACCACACAGCACAGGAGTCAGAAATCAGAATCACGTAGACTGAGCTGCATCCGGCACTACTGGTTGGACAAATCGGCGAACGTCGGCTCGGCATCATACATCATGTCCGGACAAAGGCGAATAATCCGTAAAACGCAACTAAGCCACCAAACCTGAATCATAGCATTCAGTGTACCGATGCGCGAAACATGACCACTGGCCATATAAGGCCCACTTTCGCGAAAAAATACGCGGTGCTGAAAAAATAACCACATGATGGTGAAACGGACCTAAAAATAAGCATTTCACTACAAACCGAGGTCATGAAAGAAGGTAAATAAGGTTGAGGACCGTCTAGCGTGAGCACCACACGACAGAGTGAACACACCTCAACACGCAGTTTGATTTCGTCGACGTATTTTTTGGCCTTCTCCCAGTGTTCGGCGTTGGTGAGATCATAGCAGACGACGGCCGCCGTTGATTCACGCATGTACAGCGGTAGCCAGCTCTCGTACCTGACACGAAGACAGAAATGGCATCAGAGGTGGGGGACTCAACAAATTTATATCCCTCCTTGAATCGGAGTGGCTTTGGATTGGACATCGCTCCGCACACGGATTTGATCCACCTGTGAAATCAGGTGAGTGACGTGCCTGGCTGTAGCACGCACCGGCCGTCATTATCATAATGCGCGGCACCTCCTCGTTGGCGGAACGGGGGCGAAGGAAGTGTGGATCTGACGTCTCGGCTCTTCTTCAGAACGACCTCCCTACCCTCTCTCATACACTTTCCGCTGAAATCACACCTCAGATATCTTCTATGGGGCACAGCTGGAGTGCCTTGGGGGATTCTCGTCACATTCGATCTCGTAGATATTGGTCTAATCGGCAGCTGCACTGCCTCTGGGCGAAATGCACACTCCGGATCATCTGTCTGCTGGGTGGGTCCACGTCTGATTCTCTCATCCATTTATTTTACTGAACTTTGGACGACTGTAATAATTTCTGGATATAGCTCCCACTGACGTTATATTGTCACGAAAAAACGAAATACAATTTTCCGCTTTCCGCAACATTATACGGATCATGTAACGCTTGCATTGAACGCTCATCAACTGAGCAGGGCTGCCCTATACCTTATTTAGAATAGGTAACTCATTTTCATGTTGGGCGATTCCACTTGTTACGAGCGAGAGGGGGGGGGGGGGGGGGTGCGGCGGCAAAAAATACCCCCGCATGTTTTTCGAAACCTGCCTAGAATTTAGCAACACACCTTGTGTGAAAATATTGACCTTTGGTCACGTCAGGTCAGGTCAAAGTACGGATGTGTGCAAATGACCATCTTGCAGGTTTGCGGTTGTGCCGTGGCCACATGTTTTGCCCGATCGGTTTCAAAATTCCAGGGTTTCATAAGAGGACGGATACCTACAATGTGTATTTCTCGGATTTTGTATCTCGGTGACCTGAGGTCAGGTCAATTTCCCGACTTCCCATTATCAGTCAATGGGGGGGGGGGGGGGGGATGCAGATCCTTCCTATTTGGTGGAAACGGGTCATT
>JARFNZ010130087.1:0-19701 GCA_031763405.1 Balanus nubilus
GCCGCCCAGCCGCCCAGCCGCCCAGCCGGCGGCCTTGACATGGTTCGCCGCTCAACCAGCCCCGTCTGAGGCGGCGGCGGCGGCGGCGGCTGGAGCGCGCTGGAGCTCCGTCCGAGACGCGGCAGTGGTGCCTCGGTCCGGCGGCAGCCCTCTCCACCCTCCGCGCTGGACGGAGTGACCTATATCGCCTCCCTCCCTCCCTCCCGACCCCCTCACGGCCCCAGCCGCCCCTGTCAGACACCGTGCCGCGCTGACCGCCGCCGCCCGGGCTCGACCCGCGACACACACGTCAGAGGGAAATCAGAGCCGGCGCGGCGCGCTACTGCGCTGTTTATGCCGCCACTCGGAAATGTGACGATCGCGGCTAGGCGGGGTCAAGGATTTGTGACGATAGTGACCCCTGGCCACTGGTTGCTGACGACTTCTGGGAAGAAGTCGCATGAAATGGAGACCTGTGGCCTGCGTTGTTTGGAGATCATGGGTTTCACGGTCAGGCAAAGAACAGATTGGCCTCAAAACGCCGGAAGGGCCATGTCTTGGTAGTTTTAGGTCAGGTTACAATAATACACAACTGCGACACTTCTTTCTCGGTAAGGATTATGGGATGTGGACTCTTCAACTTTATGGAATATTTCATCTAGGTTTAAAGTGCATGGCTCCCAATTTTTCGAAAGACAAAACAATCTTCCAACGATCACTTTCTCAAAAATGCAGTTGACCACATGATTTTAAAGTTATCAGTTTAATGTTTGCACTCCATGCGTTTATTTCAAATGCTTAACAACTGGATCATTTTTGTTTGTTTAGCTTAGTCAGGTGCTTTTCAAATAACTGTTTGGTCCGCTGATTCACTGGCCGAGTCAGTGAATCATTTGCCTCTGTCAATCATTTCAGCGCCATCGGTTTCCTCCACTTGACATTGACGGCCGAACTTTTCTCGACCATTTATAGCGAACGACCCTTTGTTAGTTCGCCACAATGCATGCAGTTCAACTTCCTGTAAATTCCGATCGGTATGACGGGAAATGTGTTCACCCCGACCACCGCCCCAACCGCCGCTTACGTCGCTTCCGGGGTTTCCACACGCCCTGTCACTCCACCCGCTTTACCCCCACTCCACCCCTCGCCACCCCCCCCCCCCCGCCGCCCCGCCCCGTTGCAGGCTGATACCCTCCCCCCCCCACCCCCCAGCTGCGGGGCAGTTGTGACCTGACCGTGACCGGTTCCCGGCCATGTCCGCTGCTGAGCGGATGTGGCGTGGCATCTAACGCTGCTAGCTGCTTGGATGATGTCAATCTAGCGGAATCGGAGATGCGCTGGCGCTGCGTCGCCGCTTTGTGGCTGATAGTCCTTCCTGTGCCCAGCAAGCCGAGTTACGGAGATCCTGTTGCGCTGTTAGTGGGGCTGAAATGCAACGCACGCGCAGTACGTATGTACATACGTATCGTACTGTCGCGCACTGTATCTGGATTGGATTATGATACGTTTAAATACGGTTCACGAATGCTGGCGTTCACGAAAAAAACTGGCTTATCAGGTCGCCTCCGCCTACCTGGTGATCTTTGCACTTGCGGATCTTGATGATTTGCTTCCATGTTCAGACATAGAGATTTGAAAACAATTCCTGTTGTCTCGGAAGTTGAGCAACCAACCGTGATCGCGGCTAATTCACATCCTGTGCATGGGAATCATTGCAGTTTCATCGCGGCGTGCAGGATGCGTTGTGTGAAGGATATCGGTGCGCAGTGCACACTGTACAGCGTGCTGGAGTAAGTGGACTATGGCCTGCCCAGTATAGCGATGCTCTCATAGCCTCCCTCCCGTTGTCTGCACCATTTCCGCAGCGGAAGACGTCCCGGTTTCACTGCCCAACAGCTCATACTTCAAGCTGCTTGTGACGCACCCTGTGATTCCGACTAGCCAAGGGAGAATCACAGAGGCGGAGAGTTGATAGGAAGGGGCTCCCCACAGGTTCTTTGTTCATATGAAACACCGGACGCCCACGGCTACTGACTCATTGATGTGGTGTGAAAGTTACGACGGCTGCGATCGTTTGAAATACCTTTTGAATTCCTCAACGGTGCATGTGCATGCGAAATCTGGAGGCACGTGACGATCATGTCCTGTTGAGTGGAGCTACAAATCAGAGTGTTTTGGTATCCACACGCTGTAGTTCTGTCCGTCTCATGTTTTTGATGCGGCTTGATCGGATAAAATGCTCTGAAAAAGCATGCTTATGCAATCTGCAGTGTACACACGTAATGACATTTAACACGATCATATTAACCTTTTACGCGACAACATTCACACGAAAAGTATTCACGATCACCTGATCATGCTACTGGAAATGGTGGGTAGTGAAGAATTGTAGATGGTGGATAATCAATTCATGCCCGTCACCGTGCGATGTTTGTATGTGTTTTTTTTAGCTCAATGCTATTCGCTTTAGCACCATTAGTGTTATCATTACACCATTGATAGCAAATAAACATTTTACGGTAGTTTATCTGTTCATGACACGGACGCACGCCATTGAATGCTAATCGATATTGCTTTTCATAATTATCCACCCCACCAAAATGACCAATTCCGCTGCATGTTGATATAGCGTTGCAATAGCTTAAATTAACAATTTTCGTGGGATAATGTAGGTGATGCAGTTCTGAAGAGGCTAATGGAGATTGGATAATAAGCGAGAAACTGTATGTAACTGATTCGCGTGTTGATGACACAACATGTACATATCTATCCCAGCTTCTGTTTCACTGTTAGCACTTAATCGTCAAGGATATCAAAGCCAATAATTGCCAAGTGATTCTCCTTGCTCAGCTTTGTGTTGTGGTTTGCGTGTTGTGAGCATGCGATGTTGATTAGGAGCCACTTCAAGACAAAGCAACTGGACACACGTCTGCTTTGCATGTCCCTAGATGGCATTAGTAGCAAACGCCTGAAGTTATACTGTGCCGCATATCCCGCCAACCGAGAACTGCCGTTCACGCAATGGTGAAGGGAAGACTCGTGTTTCATTTGTCCCCGACGGCAGACGTTGCGCGTATCGCTACAATTCCCGACTACTGACGGACCAGGACTGACTGAAGCTGCCATGGTCCCAAGAGGACATGGTTCTTGACCCATAACAACAACAGCGACGACAATGCTGAAGGGGCAACTGACTGATTCTGCTCATTAAACAGAGGTTAGCACATCCTCGTCGCTGAGAACTATTGACTTTGCTATTGAAATAAATCACCAGTGGTAAACGAATGAATAAAACGCCGCGGGTATGTTTGAACGGTCACCGTCCTGACAGACGGCAGAAACGGTGTTATCGATAGAACAGTGGCAATGCTTAGCTGCCACAGCTGGTCAATTCATGTGCTCGCAAAGATGACCGAGCAACATTTCATGGAAACTTCAATAAAAGAGCTTGGCTGCAGATCGTTTTTAGCGTGCTGGGTACCGGTTTAGAAAGTGGCATTTCGTAGAAGCCCTCCGCTGCTGCCTTTTGTCCTGCTCTGTTCTTCGACGCCATTTTTCCTCGTCGATGTCCACGATAAACTCCTGCAAAACAGCTTCCCTGTGATCGCGTAAGAATGCAGCACATTTTCCAGCGAGCTGCGGCTTGGGGTTGCTGACAAACACTCGCAGCGCCGCCGCCCAGTTTCGATCTTCCCCTGCCGATCGCGTCTGGCGGGGCCCGTCTCGGGGCCGCCGCCCCTGCTGGGGCAGCGGGGGGCGCCCTTCCGCGCCGCGGTGGCGTAACCGGGGCCAGTGGCCGGCCTCGGCCCGGCTCGGCATTTCCCCACACCTGCCGAACGACCGGGCGCTGCAGCGTCGTCCCATTTCATGTGCGGCGACCCCGACGGGCCGCGGGCAACGAATTTCTGGCCTTGCCG
Source organism: Balanus nubilus (assembly GCA_031763405.1). NCBI lineage: Eukaryota > Metazoa > Arthropoda > Thecostraca > Balanomorpha > Balanidae > Balanus > Balanus nubilus. Next base: position 3,897 of record JARFNZ010130087.1, read on the forward strand.
ACTGTCGATAGGGGCGAGAGTCGCGCGTTTTGCGCCCGCCTGCCGCGGCGGGCTCGCCTCTGCGGCCCCAAGCTGCCGGTGAAAGTGGCGGCGCCCGTGAACTTGGGCCCCTGGCCTGGTTACCCCGGCGTTGACGTCATCGCGGCACCGGCGGCGGCGGCGGCACTGGCCGGGATGGCGGCCGTGTCCGCTACCTGGAACCGGCGCCACGCAAATGAGCCGCCCGCCCGCGTTATCCGCCCGTGACGTTATCCTGTCGGCCCGTGACGCACTCGCGGATCGACGGCGGTGGTGACGGCCTTCACGGCCGCTCGACCGGGCCATTCACGGAACCGGAGTGTTGTGTATGGTTGGTGGGCGAGGTGTCGGGGGTTCGGTGAACACCTTTAAGCGATGCGTTGGCGATGTTCGTTTGAAAAATGCACTCAACAACCATCACGCCTCACTCGTTGCGACGCTCAAAATAGACGGATCGTCGTGTTTTGCGTCAGTCCTGGGCGTTGGCTTCACACGCAACAACTAATATGCTGTTATTTCACGGCGACATTTCCTCGTAATCCTGATAATATCACTGAACTTGGCTGCGTGTTGATTTTATTTAACATTTCGCTCACCGCCCATGACTGGGCGTTGGGCGAGTGCGGGGAGCCAGGCGTGCTGTGCTGAGCGCTGGTGAACGCTGGCCGCTCTCTGGTGCCGGTACTGTCGGCCGGCTCGCTGGCACCGACAGTTATTTGTTTATTCAGGCTCACGTTTGACCCAGTCACTCAGGGGCATGGTCACTGTCGCGTCGGCCGCCGAACTGCCGGAAAGTGGACTGACTGACGGACTGGACTGGCCTGGTCTGACGGTAAATGTGGCGCCGCCCCATTGTCGGCAAATGTGTCCAAGTGATGTCCGAATTCGCGTGTAAATGTGCCACCTTGTCATTTGAATATCCCGGTAAATGTGCGAATAGTTGCTCAACTTGCCGCATATTTTTCCCTCTTTAATTGTTAATGGGTCAATTGCACAACACATGTTACTGCGTCGCTTAGGACTTTTAACTGTTGGATCAGCCCGTCGCCCGCTATATTCGCTTCGTTTTGATGGGTCGTATATTTTAGTAAGTTGTTTAATGAATATACAAATGATGTGTAATGTGTTTCTTGATGAGATTTCGATTAAGTCAAATATTCTTTCTTGTTAACCCTCGACTTACTGGGAGGCTATTTCCTACCCCCCTCCTTTTTTTGGCAATATCCTGAACTAATGTCGTCACTAAACTTTCAGTACCCTCTTTCACGTCAATTGTACACAAGTTTGTTAGGAGAAAATGATGAGGTCGTGATAGGTCGGCCGGAAATGCCGTAACAGTGACGTCATTTGCACATTCTTTACCAAAAAATAAGACTGCGGGAAAAGCTGTCAAGCGCACAACTTTTAAGATAAAGTCAATTGTTTAAAATGAAAAGACTCAAAATAGAACAAGGTGCCAAACTGCTATCTCGGTTTTGAATCTTTGAGAAAAAATCGAAAATCGAAGATATTTAATTCAAAATTTTGAACTTGGCTATATTTGAGACAATTTTCAAACGTTTTCAAAACCCAGAATATATATGAACAGACCATTTAGGTGAATATGTGTACCAAATTTGAAGCAGAAAGCTTAAAAAAATGACCTTTCAAGGACCTTTCAAAAGCCAAAAAAACGGGAACTTTTCCTGACATTTTGTTTACGAATTCCGATGATTTTCATTGTTTCGTTTTTCTCTCTGCTTTTGATTAAAAATTGCGCTGGGGTCATTTTTTCGTATTCTTCACGACAAAATGACCTTAAACATTGATTACAGCTCCCAATTACCATAAAAAGCACATAGACCTTTTTGATCTCGTGACCTCAGATGACCTTGCCCTGACCCATTACCGCCACAAGCTTAGAATGTTACTTGGAAGTGTCAGAGACACGATTCATGCCGAATTGTTTTTTTACTCGTTTAATATCGTTATTTCGCGACAATCTCACCAACCGAAAACGGTCAATAATTTGACTTTGCCTGGCCTGTGACGTCATCGGTGACCCCCAGAACAACAACTTCGATTTTCCTTCGATGAATTTTCGAGGGCTATCGAACGTCTTTTGATCTCTTTAAATCGGCCCAGTTGGTTCGGAAATCAGAGGAGGGAATAGCCCCCCCCCCCCTCACTCAGTAAGTCGTGTTTTGGTACACCCCAGTAAGGCGCGGGTTAAAGGGAAGACTTAGAAAGCACACCCATTGTTCAGCCTTGTCGTTCACGACAAATATTAAACACATTTAAACCAACTCTTATGCATGACCGTTTCCGACCGCAGACTCAAATGTTCTGAGGAATTCACTGAGGAGCGATCTCACGCCATCCGTGGTCCGGAACAGTTAAGACCGACACGTGGCTCGAGTCTGACCTTCCCAGTCGCACCCTGTACCGGTGCCATAGTACTTCACGACGTAGGCCATCGGAACTCCTGTCGATCGTATCCCATTTCCGAGCTCTGAGCCTGCCGTTTGGGTCGGCCGTGAAGAGGGTGATAGTTATTGACAGAAAAGAACGTAGTGACGAGAGGCCTACGTGGATACCGTTCACTATGTGCGCATTTCGTTCATGGGATACGAATCCCAGATCTGATGATATATTAGTCCCTTATTTACGAGGAGATGAAGGACAAAATACTATATTTACGGTGCAATTTTACATAGAGCGCAATTGTGTGGTATTCACGACTTAAACTATTCCTGGATATGATGTCAAAATTATTGGGAGTTCCACGTGCATCCAAGTTCCACTTTTTCATATTTTCCTGCGGTTTTGTATCTGGGATACTTATCCAGGGACCCATGCACCTATCTGGCAGGCAATCAAGGATAAGAATGGGAATAGGAGGGAAAATGACATATTCCATTGAAACTAAGAAGGTATCAAAGCATCTTTGTGCGTCACAATTGCAAGGACCGGATCACTATGTGTTACAGAATCAAGGTCACGCACGCCACAGTTCACATTTGCACGTTGAACATGGGTGAAGCGAGAGGTGTGATAACACTTTCCCGGTGAGATTCCGATTTTGGGTCAGATAGTCTCGCTTCGTCCGTCCTCTGAGAGTCACGCACTCTTTAATTTGTGGCGTGCATAGTTGCCTTGATTCCGCAGCCTCGACCTCGCCGCCGTGACGTGCGTAGTCGCCTTGATACCACGTCCCAACCGAATCCTTATCACATATGCACTTTGTGCAGGGCTTCAGTGAATCCCTGCAGACCGTCCTTGTTTCATTTCGACGCCACGCGTGTTTCGTCTCTCCTCGCCTTCCTCCATCCCGCTCCCTCCACCCAGCTCCCACTTCCCCTCTCTTCTTCCGTCTGCGCGGCCGACCTAAAAGCGAGAACGGGCGCAAATCAGGACACCCGCGACCCTCCCGGCGGGCGGCATCTGAAGGTCTCCCTCGCCACGTCGGCTCCCGGCGCGCCGCCCCGAACCGGTCTCCGCGAACGAAGGGAACTGGACCGAGCCGCGCCGGGCGCGACTGACGTCAACCGCCTACAACTATGTCAGGGACGGACGGGCTCTGTACGAAAGCCGCGCAGGGGAGACGAAGACGCGGCGAATCAGGCTGCCGCGATGGGCGCGGCGATGTCAGAGTCCACCGGCGGGGTATTGGTCAGGATTGCGGCCTTGATCTTTGGAATCGAGATGGGCCGGTTATTTCTCGATCGAGTCAGCTTTTGATGATTTGGCCACCGGACGGGTTCGGTGGCAATCAGGAGGCTGTTCTTTCTGCGACTGAAGCTAAATTGTATAATTTCCTCTCGGCAGCCCCTCTCTTCTCCTCAAAAGATATTTCGCCAAAGGTCTTGCGCCATGGAGATGTTTGGCAGCCCGGTGTCGGTCTCGCCTCTCCTCTCGCCTCGCGTCTCCCCAGGGGCCGTGTGTAACCTCGCGGCGTTACGGTGCCGGCTCGCCGACCTCGCGGCTCGCGGCTCGCGGCTCGCGGCTCAGGCTCGCGCGCTCTTGCGTCACCTCGTCTCCGGGACTCGCTGGGCGGCCCACCTCCCCGCTCCCCGACTCGCGCACACCTTTCACCACACCGCTCCTGATCGTGTCCTTGTCCGCCCCGCAGCGTGAGGTAGCTAGTGGTGCGTGGCAGTACGATGGTGAGAAATACGCCTCGGAGGTCGGACCTCGGAGGTCGAACGGAGGCCGGCTTCACTTCGGAAGGAAGTGCGAGGTGGCAAAAACGGTGTGACGTGGCGCGATTGTAGGTCTCGGTTTCCGCCTGCGTGAGGGTTGTACGTTTTGTTTTGTGATGAAATTTGACGAGGCAGTCAGTTTTTGGATACGGGTACCGTAATGCAAACAAATGGTTACGAGGATAAATGGAGCGAACTCTGGGGCAGCCAGTGGGTTTTCGGAATGAGTGGGAGATTTGCAGCCAGTCATGCAATTGTCTGTTAGTGTTCATGCAAACCGGAACGAGTGGTTGTTGTAATGGTTTTTCCCAGACACGTTTTTCACTTCCGTCGGCTTGTTATTACCATACAAGACAACTTGTGCCGGAAACCTGATTAATGTGACAAATGAATAGCAGGACGGAAGCAAACGAAACATTTATGTGACCTTCTGAAAAACCATCGTCACCACTTCGAATGCATCATACCCGTAATGTTATGTTTATAAGTGGATGATTACGTCAATTAATGCATACTGTATAGTAATTGCTCACTACATTACTTAAACCTTCATCATGGTTTGATGGATTTGACAGGCTTTTGCACTGCAGTTCCATGCTAAAGCTTCTGCAAATATAAACTAAGAAATATAACCTATATATAAGCGCTGCCGTCGGCGACATAAAGCGACCATTGACAGGTGCGGTCGTCGGCTCCGGCTCGGTCGCTCCACTGTGACCTCTGACACTGGCGGCGCCCCAATTTGGACGCGGCGGGCCTGTCACCGGGCAGGTCAACAGTGCGACATGCCGTATCGGCGGCCGTCGGCCCCTGCTCCTGCCGCCGCCAGCGCCGCGGTCGTCATCGCCGGCGGTGGCGGTGACCTGACAGGCACCCCGAACCGCCCGACGCGTCGGGCCACGCACCCGGCCAAGTGCGTGAGCTCCGCCGACCGGGCTGACCTCAAGGCGGCCTGGTCGGCAGGCCGCCAGCGGCTGCGTCGATCAGTGCGTACCCCCGGGGCCCGGGCGGGCCGCCAGACGCACCTCCCGCCGTTGGCCCGTGCGTGCCGCGTGCCTTTTTGCGTCCGCCCCGCGGCCCCATGACCCAGATCGCCGGCGGGCACGGCCGCAGATGATGCATGGACGGTGTGTCTTGGCGGCGGAGATGGTGGCAGGATCCGCGCCGGTGGTCTGGGGTGCTGGAATGGAGGGGGACGAGGCGCCGCCTCTCCAGAAATGACTCGTGCCGAGAGGTCGTGACGTGAGGAGCTTCAGGGAAGCCAGAGGACGTCTCCGTGTTTTTGCTCACGTAGTTCCGCCCTTTTTACCGCCCCACGTCAGCGCCTGGCGGAGTGACGATTGCAATCGCTTGGCACGCTATGTCATAAATAAACGGCTGCCGTCTCCGTGATCGTCGCTTGATTTATTTGTCGTTAGATTCAAGATGAACGCCTCCGCGTCTTCGCTGTTTTGTGAGCTGGAATACATCGGTGGAGCACACGGACTCACGGCGGTGGCCGCGGCCACCTGCCGCTAATCGTTAGTTCGCGGTAGTGGCCTGATACCCCTCTCACGTGGAGGTCCGGGCATGGCACGGAATGGTCCGGTTCCGCGAGCGGAAGGCTAGGTCGAGATGCTAGCCGCAGGCCGCAGCAGCAGCAGTTTTTATCCGCGGCTGTTTACCAGGGAGACGAGACAACAGCCGAGAAATGATGGGTGCGACCAAGAATGGCACGTGTGAATGACACTTTGTTGCAGCTAATGTGATAATAAACCGCTCCAAATACGCGTGCGGCTTTTCAACACAAGCCCATTTTACTCCGGCTAATTCCGTGCGGAATGCAGACTGGCTGGGCCGCATCGAGCTGCCACATTCGGCTTCGGAGGCCAAACGGAGAAAACCCGCGCGTCGGACGGAGGCAGCGCTTCCCCGAATCGGTCCGACGTACTTCTGTGAAGCTGCCGTGCAGTGTTTGTGCGGTGTGATCGGATCTCCGTGCGGCTGCGCCGGGGGCGCCGCCGGGCGGTCGCTCCTCCTCCGCAGAGGACGTTCCTCGGAGGACGCTCCTCCCCTCCGGCGGCCGCGGCGGCTTCCTCGGGCGGCGGACGTGGCCGCGCCGCCAGCGGCAGTCCCGCGTGCCTCCGCCGACCGGCGACCAAAACAAGGGCGGCCACAAGAGGTGAAAGGGTAACGAGTCCCGACCGTCGGCGGAGGGGGCGAGGTGGATGAACCTCTCCCCCGCCGCCGCTCAGGTGGCTATTACGGCTTCCCCGCACAAGTGTTATTGTCTGGAGGGGTGCCGCGCGGACGGGGCGGCGGGAAGGAAGGGTGCCCGCAGATGCGGAATGCTCACACGGCGATCTGGAGCGGCCGAGGCGTCGGCGGATACCGTGGGAGCGGACGGAGCTCCCGCAGGGGCCCGCTGTCCGCGGTTGTATCATAACAAAAATAGCCGGTGGATGTTTTGAGCGCTACCGAGGCACGGCAGGGAGCGAGGCGCTGGCTACATGCCCTGGTGAACGCGGACCGATAATTTACGCCACTCGAGCAATGATGGATAGCTGGAACAGCGGTTGCTTTTTTAAATCCTCCAATCGTTGGAAGGTAAACAGGAGGTACAATCTACTGCAGGCCGATAACTGATGGGTATGGGATGCCAATACCATATCCTGTGTGCTTTGAACCATTTGGACGTATTTACCTTGGTATTTAAAGTGGACGTCAAACCATTTTTCACGGCATGACTGATCATTTATCCTCAAAAACCGATTCACAAGTGTATGCGATCGAGTGGTGTTATTGATCACCCCATGCATGATCTACATTCTACATTCTGCAGTGTATGGCGTCTATTTCTCACGTCGTTTCTTTCCCGTTTCATATGTTTCACACATGGGCCGGAAGGTTTCAGCGTTCGTATACAAGTCTCCAGCCAGTACTGATGTCTTGTTCTTCTCTTGCAGAGGATGCTGACTTGGCGAACTTCATACGATCGAACGGCGCTCTTGGTGAGTACTGATCGTTTTTACTTAGTGCTGCGATAGCTCATGTAGGTATATTGCCGGATTTTCTGTCATTACTGGTAAACCAACCCAGTAACAGTTTTACCTTCTGGTGAATATTTCTGGTGAATAGCTCTACCTTCCATTAGTCGAGCATTCTTGCGAACCGAGCGGAGGTGGACGTGACAGAGCTCGGCGAGGGGTTCGGGGAAACGCACACCGGGGCAGTCCTCAGGAAACGCTGCAGGGAGACGCGGGGAGTCTCGGGCAGCGGCGGGTTTAGTCCTCACTCTCGGGTTACCTGGCTGTAGTTCCCCTTGTGGTCGAGCCAGGCTTGCCTCATATTCGAGCAATGACCGCCTCGGGGCCGATTCATCTTCGCCTCGTGGCGCCACGCCAGTTCGAGAATCATGGTGACTGGTCCCGGGTCCATTCCCGATTTCGGATATTGTCAGTTCTCCACTGCGGCCTGTGGCTAGCCGCGGGATCGCCCCGTATTAGGATGACCGTCCCTCGTCCCTCCTGACCCGGGACCGTCCCCGGGCGGGAGATCCGGCCCGCCAAGTGGTGCGGCGGCATCAGAATGACACGTTTGATGTACCCGAGGTGACGTCACCTTGGTGCACCGGCTGTGGACCGGGCGACCAGCGACCTTTGCAGGCGCAGGTGACGCTCACCCCACCCGTCATCGCTGACATTTGTTTATTAGCTTAGCTCGGAAATTCGCTTTCAGGTGCGGTCGGCTCTGTGACGCGCACTTGCCCGCTGTATGGAGATGGTTAGTGGTTGCATTTAATTTGGTGTAGTTATGCAGGTGTAAATGGAGGAAATTGATTGCTAGAGCTCGTGCGTGGGTGGTAGAAGGGTAATAAACGCATTTGATGCTTCTTTTTGTGCAGGTAATGGCAGGCAGTGCTTATTACCAAAGACGTATACAAATTTACCTCCCATTGGCGTTCGCTTAAAACCTCTAGATGCACATTGCACATGCAATTTTAATTAAGGAGGGGCATGACCTCATGACATGTTTCGAAACAGTTAATTTAAAACTTATCTCCACTTGACCTTTATTTTCAGATTCTGTTGAGAATAGGCTCGAAGATAGGCATCAATTAATTATGAAGGAATCTGCGACTGGGTTCTTATGAGACTGTTGTTGACGTGTTTGTTGCGCCAGACCGAACCGGTAAAGCTATCCGACCAGGTGCATGCATTAAGGGCATTGCTTCATCGTAATCTCGTCCCTGACTTTTAACGCCAGCGAATTATGCTTCAAAGTAGCCACGGGCGACTGCTTTACGATGTAACGGTTTAAGTCCCAGCAATATATCGCATCAGCCGTGTGATCAATTCTTGGAGGGCAAGTTGTTCCCCGGCGAGCTTGTGGGGCTTGGCTTTGCTCGCGTGGGTGCAGCGTGCGGCAGCGAATCGAAGCCGGCCTTCCCCTTTCCTAGTGCATGCCATATATGAATAGGACTGCCGTACAACGTCATTTGGTAGAATTGAAACCTTGGTGAGATTGGGCCCAGGAGTCTGTCGGTCAGTATCTGAAACTATCACTTCCTCCAGAGGCTATGGGACAATTTTTGGTCGAGGAGCTGGTGTCTATCCGTTCTCCTCTTTTACTGATCTCTCAGGACATGCTCAAGTCACTTTTCGCCACGGAAGGATTTTGGAAACATTTTGGAGATTATTGGACGACTCGGGGAAGAATGAAGCTCTGAACATGTACCGGGCCACTTTGAATCGGGAACTAATGACGAGCCAGTCGACACAGGAAAGAACGGCTTCAGCTAAACAGGACCATTACGGCACTTCAGAGACAGAAGAAAGCTTGCTAACATCAGAAGAGGGCGCCGCGCTTCACGCGAAGACGGTACTCCGGCCGAAGAGGAAGGAAGCGCTGAAGGCCCACCGGGTTGTATACCGTTCAAAGACACTGACCGCTGACACGGGAAGGAAGGGACGACTGAAGATCCACCGGATCACTGCACACATTTAGGAGACGAGATACACATGCAGACTCAGAGCGGAAATGAGGAATTCTTGAGACAACAAACCGCGTGTACGTCAAGGAGACGGGCTAACGTACGATTGGCCGACGTGTGGGGTAGCACGTGAAGGTCCCGCGGGTCACGTTCGTGGGGGAGGCGGCGGCCCGGCCGACACGGGCCAGGAAGGAAGGGCGAAGGTCCGCCGGACGCCCGGTCGGCTCCGGCGAGGTCGGCTGTTCCAGGCGCCGACGGAACAACCCGCTCGAGTGGCGCACCCGGCCGCCGCTCAGCAGCCTTGGCACAGTTGGTGCTGCTCTTAAAGGCTGCCGCAGACGGCGCCTGGCCGGCCTGTGCTGACCTTGACCTCGGCAGTGTTGTGCCGCCGTCAGCGGGCCGGTCGGGCCGGGCCGGCCGGTTCTGGTCCGGGGCGGACGGCGCTGTCGGACCGGTGCCCCAGCAGATCCGGTTTGTCGCCGGGCGCTCCGCCGCCGCCCCTCAGACAAGCGGCGAAAAGCGAGAGTGGGATTTGGCTGCGCGTGAGTGTTTTTCTTGTTGCTTGACCACAGACCCTAGGCGGATCCGAGCTGGCGCCGGCGGCGGCGCCGCTGGGACCTGAGATTGTTGTTCCGCGGCCCGGATGATACAACCGGATCCGGTTGATAATGCTTGTTACCCTCGGATCAGCGACTCTGCATCATCTCAAGCCATCCATCCGTGATGCCGCAATCTGAATATGCTGGAAGTAGCGGCTCTCAGACTGAGTGCTGACGTCGGCGTAGCCTTAGTTGGAAGTTGGCCGTGTGAACAACTAACTCCGTATAGATTTACATTTGTCCTGCATATCTTTAAAATATTCAATTTCGCAGCACTGCATCGACAAAAGACGTACATTAATGGAGATAAAGGTGACGTATCCAAGCACTCGAATCGAATGCCATTATACCTGACTTGTAACCAATTCAATAAATCGACTTAACGTCTTCTACGCATCAGTGTTGAATTCGGCACAGGGTCAGAACTCGGAAGACGCTTTAATGTGCGACTTTCGTGACTTCGCGACTCGAGTCACAACATACCCAGGTCGCATGCTACCACATGTGCAACCCATCTGACATACGAGGTGGCTGCGCACCCTCATCGATATCAGAAACCGAGAAGTTAACCACACGGTTATACACATTATGTCGATTGTTTAAAGTCATTTGCAAGTCCGCATTTTCACGTATTTCTCCTCCGCCTCGCATATTCCCTGCCTGTGTGTCGCGCAGCGGAGCGTTTACATCGTCTGTGCTCTCTCCTCGTGTTTTGTTTCCGTTCTACCCCGTACCCGGGAAAGGTGAGACTCTCCAAGGTCAGAGTCTGCCCGTTCCGTGCTCCTGAAAACACTGCTGGGATTGGGCTGTGTGTGCCCGACCGTGACTATTCCAACGGTCGTGTCGGTCAAGAAGTACATATACCTATTGTATAGGTGAAAAATAACTGATGGCAAAAGTTCGGAGGCTTTTCGTGATATATGATTTAGCTAAAAAGGCGCAGCACGGCGTTTTCAAACGGAAATTCTCTTTCCTCAAGTATTCCGGGAGGTCGGAATTTTCCGTGCATGTTTGTTACTCTTGCATGCCCTTAGATCTGCAGTCATAAGAAGACTCAGAAAGTACGTCTTTGTATGCTGTGAATAAATGGCTTAGCTTCTGAGACTGCTTCTGTAATTGTGCATCAGTTCTCCGTCCATGTTCCCCTTCTATCCCCCTGATCCTTCCCCCGTAAGCCGCCCTCTGCCGTCCATCATGTCGTGAGCCCCGCCAAGCCACCCTGCCGTGCCGCCGCCTCCACCGTGGCCGGCTCCACGGCAGCGCCGCGCCGGCCCTGCCCCCTGGCGGCCGCAGCGCCGGCGGCATCAGCTGGTCGGCCGCTCCGAAGGCCGCGCTCCCTGGCCGTAACAGTCGGAGTTGGCGGCTACCGCGTGGCGGACGTGCTCGGAGGCGGTGCCGCTCGGGTGTCTGAGTCAGCGTGTCGGTGTCTGACGGGAGGGGCACGGCGCGTGGTACTTTGAGTTGATCATCGAGACATGGGTGTCTGCGTTGCCTAGAGGACCTCGGCTGAGAAGAGCGCACCCAGCGGAGAAAGAGAACAGCGAGTGAGCTAGCGGACGGTGTCTCGGAGTCTCGTTGTTGCCCGCGTGAGGAGTGAATTCTAAAGCGACAACATGAAGTACAAGCGGCTGAATATCCTGGACGAGCAGCTGGACCCGGACGAGCCTCTGGACCTGTCCGTGCGCCGGGCCGCGGAGCCCGACAGGGACTTCCAGGAGGCATTCGATGAGACCGAGCGCAACCTGGTGGCGCCCATCTTCGAGGCCAAGGTCCTCCCCATCAAGAAGAGGAACGTGGTCGTTTCGTCCGAGTCTTTCACCAACCCTTGGAGCGATTTCCGCGCACCAGGTCGGTCATCATGCGGGCTGATGTGTCGTTGGGTGACTGGTTTGGTTGTTTAAATTGGAATATCATGCAGGGTGTTTGCATGCGACAGGTGGTTGGTTTGTTTTGCTAGGGGGATATAAGTGCAATGGGATGGCGCTTGTTTGTGCCGTCTACTTCAATCATAGCGGCATTACAATTTCATTATGTTGACTAATAATTTAAATCTATTACTTCCTATTTCAAAGCCATTGCAACAGTTGATGCTACAGATTAGAATGCATTTATCTTATAAATCTGTGAACAGCTGCATGAAAAGATTCTGCCAGCGTATCTCTAGCGATAACAAATCCGGACCATACGCTCGAGTGGAATCTCTCCCAAAGTAACCCTACTTTCACGGAAGCTGCAGCTGTTACTACCCGGCCACCGCCCCGGCCACTGATGTCCTCGCCTCGTACTCTCGACGTCTGATCTAGATTCTCGTGAGCGTGCCTCTGTGTTTGTGAGTCTCTCCCTTCTGGGAACACTCCCGGCAGCAGTGGCCGCCTGGTGCCACTGCTCTGGCGCCGGGCGGGAGGGGAAGCGGGTCCGCTGCCGGCCCGAGCCCGGCCCGCACCCCACCGGCCGTGATCTTGACCTGGATTCGGCCCGCTGCTGCTGGCTGTACGTCGGCCCGACAGCGGGCCGACAGCGGGCCGACAAAGGCTCCACTGCCGCTATGTCGACCGGCGGCGGACCGCAGGGTACGCGGCTCGGGCGGCCCGATCTGGCCGGCTCTGCTCTGATCTGCAGTGGAGCGTGCCGCGATGGCAGCGCGCTCTGGAGCCCGTCTTCCGCTGATAAATACGAGACGATCTCTTGGAGTGGCTCGCGGGAGCTGTGAGGGCGAAAGTGGTCCGACGGCTCCGCACTGTACCCGTCTCTGCACCCGGTACTGCGGGCTCCCCGTCTCGGCTGCCGCTCGGCTGTGGGACGGGCTGATGAATCAGGGATGGACGGGTCCGATGGACTGCGCCGCTTCCGCACGGCCGGACGGCAGCGGTCGCCCGTGCCCCCGCGGCGGCTGAAGAGGAGTCTGAGTCATGACACCACCCCGCCCGTGACTCAGGCCGCGCTGGTCCCTCCGTCCAGCAGACCGCGATGGTCCCTGCCCAGCAGACTGCTGAGTGCTGCTCCCTGCTGGCCCGGGCGCAGGTGTCGAGACAGGGCGGCTGATGACCGAGATACGGGTGTTCGAGGGGTGATTGATGTTGCAAGGACGATCTGATGAGGTCGCGGTATCCCCTCTCACCTCTGTTAGCTCATGGACAGGCGAGGCGGATTGTAGTTGCACCGTCTTGACACGATTACGCAAATGATGCTTATCTTCTGTTGAATTGGGGTTCATTGTCATTGGCGGATACAAAGGCATGCCATTTGCGCGCTTTTGTTCTGCCCGTCATCCATCAACATCATTTCCGTCTGTGCTTTTACCTTTCTGTCATAAGTATGAACGGAAGTTCATAACATCTACCCACAAATGGGAGTCTTCGTTTCATAAGGCAAAGGCCACGTCTTTCGGAAATGCCGATCGTGCCCTGGATTGAGGAGTTGCATCATCTTCGCATTGTCTGCAGGTGATGCAGTTAAGGGCGGTATTACCCTTCTCAGCGGCGTCAGTTGCTGTGGCCGCCATGTTTTTAGTTCCCGCGACACGGCAAATTGCAATAGGTACAGTTTGCAAGATGGATACAGAGAACCTCCTACGGGTTTTCCTTATTCTACGTGATATGTCATTGATGACGGCAACGACGTGCAAAGTGTCATCGGGGGTTTTTGATGCAACAATGTTTGAAACGAACTAGCTCGCTGTCGTCATTAAGCGATGCAGGTTGTGTTTGCTGGATTCCTGTGGCTGGCTTGGTAGGAAGATAAGATGGTAGCGTTCCTAGTTTCCTCATTCTATTCCAAATTCCTCTCACGATTTAAAATATTCACGCGATTATTAATAGTTAATCTGAAAGTAATGCGCTCAACCTCCAGTTGCAATATCTAAAAACCGTCATACCTAATTCCTATGGCCTGCACAATTCAGATCTCTTGTGCTATTATCTCGCTATATTTGACTCGAATTGAGTCACCATTAGGTTGATATGCCGTCGGCTGCCGCAGCCGAGCGTCATTCGCCTGCATACTGACGTCACTCTGCTCCAGGAACAGCCGTGTCTCGGACATATCTCCCGTGTGACGGGCGCTATTCCTGTCTGCCTGGAACGCGCGCTCGATTTAGACGCGTCTTTACAAGATCGCAGCTTCCCACTCGGAAATAGCCCCGCGGCCAAGGGCCCGCCTCGATGACGTCATTGCAGGCTGGGCGCCGATTGGCCGCCGGAGAGACCTTGGCGTGGCCGTCGACTCCGAATCGACCGCCGCCAGCCTGTCACGCGCAATGCCCCCGATGCGCCTGCTGTTCCGTCAACAAGCGTTTCCGTCGCGGTGCGGAGGCGGGGGGGGGGGGGCGCGGAGGGGGCTGCACGCTCCGTGACCTTGCGCGGCTGCTGACCTTGCGTCGGAAAGGGGAACTGTGCGCAGTGTGGATGGGGAGGGGAGGGTGTACAGTTGTACAGTACAGTCGGACCCCGTACCTTGTGTCCATAGCTGCCACTGTCCGAGAGGGGTGAGCGTAGCAAGCGATATGCAGCCGTTTTTGTTTGCAAGTTGAACTCACGTTTATTCTCGTCAAATCGCTCCAGCGGAAACAGTTAAAGAAGGATCCTTTTACGCTTCTCAGTAGCCCCAGGCTCTGCACATCCTCTAAGCTCCTTATAGCCTCTACAAACCCGGAAACGTTCGAGTGGCGGCTCGTCACAGGGGCACGTCGTGCGACACGCGCCATCGACCGTCACCAGTGACCCCGTCACCCCGCGGCCCCGCGGCCACGCGACCCAGAGAGCCCGCGACCCCAGTATCCCCGGTGACCTCTGTAAACTCGGTGACCTCGGCGCCCCCCGTGACCCTTGGCCGGCAGGTGTACGCCTGGCGCGCTGCCTTTGTGCCCACGTGCTCACACCCTCTAACCCGGACGTTGTTATCCTCCTGGACGGACTGGACCAGTCTCCTCAAGCTGGCCGAGCCCGGGATCTGCGACAACCGGAGCTTGCCGGGCGGGCCATTACCGTTAGCACGGTGGTCGTGCTGCCTCCTAACCGTGGGCGAGCGATATAGATGGCCGATCCCGGGGAACGAATGTGTTTTCCGAATAGCGCTTCGCCTGAACTCGCGACGTACCGCATCTGTGCAGCGGCCGTCCAGGCCAGCATCGTGATCTGTGGCGTGTGTGACGTCATTGGGTCTTGTCGGCTGCGGTGGGCATGTCCGGGCCTCGACGCTCAGTGTATATGTCCCTTCATGTGTTAGTTTATCGCTCCGGTCAGCCACTTGGTTTACGTTGTTGTATCTTTTGACGATCGTCGGAAAAGCCAGTGGGCTGCGTCCAGATCGGATTCCATGTGCTCGTGAGCTCCTGAGAAGGCCGCATCAATTGGCGCATCACGTCTGGTGGCAATGTCTGCGCCGCAATCGCTCTCGAGGGCAGCACATCAGTCATGCTACCGCGTCATATTGCCACTGGTCCTCACTGCAGCTGCCTTCGGGGCGAGGGCGGGGACGCCAGCATGACAGTCGCTGCACATTGCACGTGCAGTCACGCGGGGCCATGCAACAGTCCACTGACACTAGGGGAGGGGCGGCAGGGGGGGGGGGGTCGTGCCCCTGCTGAATGTCATGGCCGTCAGACGCCGGGCGTTTCCGGATGCCAGCGGCCCCCTGGACACGCCCTTGCATTAAGTGCACCTGTCGACGACGCATATCACGGGCCGTACCGTCTTACCTATGTAGATTTATATTGCGAAACGCTGCCGTGCTCGAACGTAGCCCTTACTTTTCGTTGTGCAAGAGTGATCGTATGCAAAGCCACGGAATACGAATGACATGCTAACGGGTAATTCACCAGCCGAGTATATACACAGTACACACCAACTGGTACCGAGCGCGCCCGGTTGCGATGAGCGCGGCTTTGTTCGTGCAATGACGCGGCACGCTCAGTGCACAGATTAGCGGCCGGAGCGGGTCAATGAGGAATGGGGATGACACGGCACATTGCGCTGCATCGCGGGAGGTATGGGAGACAGCAGCTGCCCCCGGCGGCGGCGGCGAGGGCGGGGGCGGGG